>JAHDVE020002505.1:92500-121369 GCA_022606495.2 Halesus radiatus | reverse complement strand
TTTATTTTTTACCGATATCATACTTCAATCGGTGTAGATGGCGTAAATTGAACTGGTCTCATTAGTTAACTTTATTAAGCGGTTACCCCGGATAGGTAGAGGTTCTGGGTTTGAGTCCCAGATGCGACTGAAATCTTTTTTTTATTTTCTGTTGTTTTTTAGGTTTCGTGGTTCATTTGGCATGTGTTAATATTATCTTCTTCAATGATTAAATATAAAAACAAAACTTAAACTTCATCAAAAACAGTAAAAAAATATTAATAAAGCTCACTGGAAACAAAATGTACGTCAGCATTAAAATATCGTTAATGGCACTTCTGAGATAAACACTTTAAAAACCACGTTCAATAGGTCGTTGATTTCCATATTTTTCGCGCAATTCGTCTTCTTCTGCACCCGATTCTGATTTTTCGGAAAGTGTGATTGTAATCACTCAAGACAAGAGGGGATTTGAAGAATGCTTTACACACTCTCATTGTTGACCCATATTTTGAAATAAATGCTATATTTAGAGCTCTAAAATTTGATGTGCTAGAGTACCTGCACTTTGATTTGATTTCTTGTGAATGTCATACTATAAACTCTTTCTGCCTTTGAAGATCAGCTAGTTCCCAGTGTGCATCAAAGAGTTTCTTTTCAAACTCAGGCGACACTTGGCCCTACAAAGCGGATGAAATTTTCTTCCTGAAACTTGCTTCTTCTATTTAGACAAGATAGGCTTTGCCAGAATTTCGTAGTATTTTTGCAATATTCGTTTACCACGTCAATGGTTTTCTTACACTCTTCTTTTATTTTTTTTTTCTGCAATAAGGCTCTTGGTCATGATATTCAACATTCGTGAGAATTTTAGAGTTATTGTATGCAATATTTTCTTAGAACTAGAACTGCTGCTGTCGCTCGATTAACTGCTGGAGCCGCCGTTGGTTGAAAACAAAGAGTAAAAATGAATTACTACCTTAAATAATTTATTTTTTCAGCGGAAAAACAAAATTTATATCCGCATCAGAATTGTCCTAGTCACTTTCGTTACTTCGGATAGGTGAAATAAAGTAATCGGTTTGTTTTCCATTATATGGACTTTAGGGGTAGATAAATTAGGAATATGATGTTAGGTGAAACTATGTGGTTCTCTTGGTTTGATTGGTCCGTTGAAATTTCCAAGTCTATAATAATAAAATTTGTAATAACTGGTTGCATCAAGTTTAACAGTCTCTTTTTCAATTACCAAATTGACTAATAAACGTCCACGCCCATTATTTTTTTTAAAACAACAATGTACTCTCAATAACCATCAAAAGTGTACCAACTCAAAAATAATCATTTAGAGAATTAACTAGTTATATCTTTTCAGAGACGTAATCAAATAGATGTTAAAACTCTAAAAATGCATTACGGCACTTTATCCAAAGTACGTTTATTATTCCTAAGAAATAGTGAGAATAAAATAATCACTCAACAATACCGATGTAACTAGAAATGTCAAAAGTTTTCTTCAAAACTGAAAGAAGTCAAAATAAACATAAATTTTTCACATTTCTCGAGTAATCAAAACTGTTTCAACTCAAAATCCAGCAGTTAATATTCGTTGATATGGTAAATATCTAGTCACCAAAACTGTTTTGTACTACGGACGTATTCAGTCCGCTTATTTTATCAGGAAAAAACTAAGATGAAGTAAGATTGCAACCATTTTGGTGGGGGGTCATGAGCTCATTCATTCAACGAAAATCAGCCCCACATTTTGGAGAGTATTGAAGATATTCATATACCTGTTATGTTGGTACATGCACCATCGTCAAAAGCTTATATTATGAGTTGATACTGTTTAGATCTAGGTGTGGGATATATACATATATTTTTTTTACGTTAATAGGTAGTTATTTAGTTATATATTAGTTTTTTTTACATCTTCTACATAAACAACATATTTGTGAAATGTGTATTCTTTCCTAATGTAAGTTATTGCTAGTACTTTGGAAAGGAATGCTCTATGGTCTCTTGTATATATATTCTATATAATCTGAAACTATCTTCCACTCTTTCACATTAGCTCTTTCCACGTCACTTTACTGCGGATACCAACTCTAAAATCTAAACCAATAGATTTTAACCACAAGGTCATGTAGTGGCCTATCTGCCACCAAATGACATGTCCTCGTAAAACTCGTATCTCCTTTTCTATTATGGTCAAATATGTGATATAAACAGTTTTAGAAAGAGATAATACCAAGCATTCATTCTCTGTGCATTTAAAAAAAATTACCAAAAGGTCTCTTGCATTTGAAAAATATTGACAGATGTTGAAATATTGATTTTTTTTGTAATTTCTACAATAGATGTGTAGTAATTTTGTGGCGTCATAATTAATAAATTAAAATTAGCAATTAATAATTAATATAATTTTATTAAGTAACATTTATTTAATTTTCATAATTAACTAGTAAATAATAACTAAAATTAGTAATTCTAATTAATTTACTATTTAAATTTATTTTATTGTATCGTGAAGCAACAATAACATGTATAATAATGTAATTGTCTAATTAATTCATTGCTGATTTACAGTTTCGTGTAAATTGTTCTTTACAGTTCACAAGAAAAAATACTATCAATAAGCGATTTAAAAAACTGTATGTATGTTTTTATTTGCAAATATTTATTTGTAATATTAAAATCTTAAAGATTTTTATCTGCTTTTAAATAGTGTACTTTATTTTGGGACACGTGTATTTATACGCGAAACTATTTGAAAATTAATGTCAGGCAGGAATATTTCAAAATAAATCTATAACCTGACAGATGTTTGTAACCGACATGATACTATATTGTCTAGATCCGGGTGATTAAACACTACTGGACTTGGTGGCCTTTTAAGTGAACTACAAAGCGAAAATTTAACATTAGAAAAACACTTGTAACTGCTTTGTGAGCAAATCGAATAAATCTAATTTGCTTATGCATTCAGCACATTAAATAAAAGTTCCCGAACACAACATTTAAATAATGTCTCACCCCATCGCGCTCGACATTGTCCCAAAAGACAAGACAGATAGTCCATCGTAATATAAATCAGATTGTAGAAAATATTTTAAGGCAGGCACAATGCGAAAGCACGTAGTCCTTAAAAGCCTCCTACCCGGAGAGAGATTCGCTGCAAACTTTACTGAATTATGACCAAGAAAAACAAGATAATGCGGCTACTTTGAAGCGGGACCCATTTTCAAAACAGATTCAAAGTTCTGTTCGACGAAGTAAACACAAACTCGAGAATTTATTAAAATGATAATTAAAATAATAATTCTGAAGAATTTATTTATGTTTCAAGTAGGTATAATTTTACATCGGATTTCATTTTAAGACGGCGGATTTTCCGGTAAATGTTTTTAATATATTTCCATAATAATTATTTAGATGGCATTATTCCCGGACCTGAGATAAGCGTAGTTACAATAAGTCGTATCCTCGCTTCAGATTATACTAAAAATAAGCTTACATAAATAATGCAATCAGAACCACTTGTGACTCGACCTTTCATCAGCTAAGAGACTTTGATTTCAATTAAATATTCTTTAACATATTTACATGACCGATTAGTAGCTTAGGATGGCCAGGAATCTCGGGTTCAATCATCTGCTGGTTAAACCCTTCATTAATGCACGAACAAATTTTCCTGCTTTCTATGATGGTAGTAGGAGTAATTCTAATATTGTCGGGTTGTTCGTAAACCAAGAATATTTCTCCTTTTTTAATTAATTATTACATGTTATGATTTATAAATGATTGAGGCAACATCAGGAATATGCGGTTTGTCAGCTATTTTATAGTGTAGCCAGTACTAATTGTAAATAATCGCTTTATTTACTATCAACATTATTTTATCAACGCTGGCAACACTCGTGACCAGCCTGACGGCCGCGATCGGACAGCTGGTGGCATATCTCCATCAACCTGACTTGCTCGGGATTACACAGCGCTCACTTAAAATTGTATCTTTCCGTAATATCTTAAATATTATCGGTTACTAATATAGTGAATAAACTAATAAAGATCCTTTCGAGTTCATAATATCTGATAAATACAATTACTTTAGCAGCATCCGGTGTTGCGTAGCATCACACATTTGGTACACTGACCATTCTTCAACAGTATGCTCCATGGTTTGAACTTGTCCACATTTACACATTCCAGAGACCTTTTGTTGAGGGCGGTGGTGATTGCACCGTATTCGATTAGATGATGTACACACTTTCTGTGTGAGAGAAAACCCTAGAAATTATTCACTATGTGGAATGCTTGTCGCTTAGTTCACTACAATTCTGATACTATTCTGTGTTTTTATTAAAATGGACTTACATCTTCAGTACGAAAGGCTTACTGAATGTATGGTATCATAACGCTACATCTCAGGTTGAAATTTGACCTCCTCGTTCAATCTTCTCCACCGCCTCCAATTCGTAGTCACTAATCGACAGTTCTTATCACCCTTCTCTAATTTCCTTTCAGTCCAGCTCTTTCCTGGTTTACTTTTAAAAAAAAACATTTGAAGAGGAAATTGGTTTTCTTTAACTAATTAAGTTGCAAGAAGAAATATTTGCAAAATTGCGTTCACAATGTTATAAGGAACTCAAACACATCAAAATATATTGGGAGATGAAATTGTTTCAACACAATAAATTATCTGCGTATTATGTTAAGTGTATAATATGGTATACATATAAGTGTGATAGCCTCCGTACGGTCCTCAGCTATTAATTCGAGGGTCGCGGGTTCAAATCCCGGCGCGCGCAAGTAAATTATATTGGATTTTCAGAATAAGCAAACACATTGTGGATTGACATGATGTATTAAATAACAAGTCACTTTGTTTTTAATCCACTTTCATTTTTTTCTTTGTCGACTAGTTTCGATTCTGCTGAATCGTCTTAAGGACATAGAACATGCTATATGTTTAATAAAAATAAAAAATACTGACAAATAAAAAAAATGAAAGTGGATTAAAAACATAGTGACTTGTTATTTAATAAATTATTTTGATTAATTTTTGTTATATCACAACTTATTCAATTAAAATAATATAAAATACTGTATTTGTGGCACGTTCCAGAGACCACCATTCTGAATCGAAATGTTGCTTGAAATGGCTTTACCCATGTTTAATAGCTAAGTACTTCCTTAACTTCCTTTTTCCTATCTCATTCCCTATCCCTACTACCTTCAGCTTCGCAACATACTCTCACTGGCTCCAGATGGTTGGGAGTAGTTTGGAATCTTGTGCGGTAATCACATAAAAATTTTTTAAAAATCTAAAACCAAGGCGGTTTTGCAGTTAGAAAACAGTCATTTTTCTTTAAAGAAATCCGTTTTTTGTGATGAGTTGAAGTAATGCTATTTTTAATATAGAAATCTCTTTTTGATTAATAAAACAAAGGGAACAATTAGGAACAGGTGTGCCTATCATTTTAAATCAATTCATTACAAAGGCAAAGGCACTTTCCCTTCAATTCTAATTAATCTGAAACCGATCCTTTGGTAGAGAATCCAGATGAATAAAACATCAAGTTTCATTGGTATCTCCACATTAACGGTATCAAATAAACCGAAGCGGTACAATGTCAAAGAGAATGGCATTGATCTGTGAAAGTGCGAAAATGTTACGTATTATCTATATTATTTTTATCACTAGTGATGGGCTTAAATATTGGTCTATTCAATTTGAAAAAGTCGATCATTTCAATAGTCCAGATGTGCCGATTCTCTCAGTTTTTGTAATCTTTAGATACAATTTATTGAACACTCGAACAATTACTTTGAGGTGTTTCAATCTCCCGTTACAATTAATTTAATTGCCATTCAAGCGCCATTTAGATTTTTTTACATTTGAACTGTCCCGTTAAATGCTAATTGTCGGTTCGTTTTAGCTTTTGGACAAATGGTGACGACATGGCAGTTTGAAATATTTCAACTGTATTATAAAAACAAGCGATTTAATATCCTTTCGGAATTAAACAATTTTTTTTTTTCTGTTTTTACTTAATTTTATGTCTTGCACAATGATCGGCCCAAGTGTTTCCCATACATTGTCACGTAATTACTTCTTAACACTGGTAATAATAAAATGTTGTTCAATAGATTTGTAGTTATTTTGTGGCATCATTTTTAATAAATTTATAAGAAATTACTTAATAATTTCTTCAAAAGATTGGTATTCACTTTGTGGCGTCATTATTATAAATATGATTAAAAATTATTATGTATTCACCACTTTATTAATATTCACATATCTACATGTTTCGAATGCGATGCTTTCATCACAAAGAATATATATAATACTATGTAATGTGGGTATGTGCATATTAATAAAATGGTCAGTACAAAATAATTTTTAATTCAATTATTAATAAGATTTACTATAGCGAAGCTTTTCTCATCAGGATACATAGTATACTAAAAATAATGACAAGTATATGTAAATGATAAACATAAAAAATAATGTAAGACATATTACAAACATAAATAAAAATAACTATAAGTGATGATAGTAGGTAGACAAGATATTATAGAAAATTTAAAAAAAAAAACTGAAAAAAAAAATAATACAAAGTATAAATATACATATACATGTGTGTGTGTGTATTCAAATATACGAATAAAGCTTCGCTTACGAAACATATTAATATTTATGTATTACAAACAGTCGTGTAAACAAAGAAATTCTTATTAATTTATTTATAATGTTTTTTATTATTCTATAAGACAGTTTTCTTTAAACATTAAAAAATCTCACAGAACTTCTATAAACAATAGTACAACAACCTTTATCAAAAATCACCTGATCCAATAAATGTATAACAATTCGAAAACGGTTCCTGAAATAAGCTGCGATTTTTATTCCATTTTTCCAGGGATGAATATAAATTGATCCACTCTCCGCCCTCTCGGCCGGGTGGGCCCATACCCCCATTACCTCCACACCTCGACGGAGGCTGTAGTAATTAAATCGGAAATGCCAATAAATTGACGGATGATATTAATTCAGGGCGGGCGTACACAGCTTCCGGTGTTAAGATCGAAACCGGATGCGGAAAGCGGTTCCATCTTGCGGCTGTGATTGCCAACAATTTGATTGAATTTATTTGCATCCGACGGAGCTGAGATATAACTTACCTGGGGTAGCGAGCGAGGGTGGAAATCAGAGGTTAACTTGATTAAACACAGAAATAATACAATTTAAACCTTTCTATCCTATATTGCTGAACGCCTTGATTTTTTCAAATATACCATTCGAAATACCTGTAGGGAAGTAATTTAAATCGAATATGCACATTAATTATGTACTAGCTGAAGAACCCGATGTTTCCCGGAGTTATTAATACTTAAGAGTGAAGTTTTAAAATCCCTAACCCTACCCCTAGTACTACCCTTACTTCTACCTCTACTCCCTACCCCTACTCAGAAAATTTTATTTTATTTTGATCGTCAAGTGTTCAAAATTTTATCAATAAGAACCAAAGTTAGACTTAAAAGGTAGGAAAGGGGGATAGGGATGGTCAAAATCACATGTAGATAGTGACCTTCCTCTTGTTTGTAGGTCAAATGTGCAAAATTTCATTATAATAGGAATACAATTGTAGATTTGTATACAAAACAAATACACACCGCCCGCCCGGGATATATTTTTTTGATTTAATAGAAGAAGAAATAAGGAAAAGATACTCGTATATTTCACCTCAGAAGTGCTGTTCTATCTGTAATGTCTAAAACTAGGGGCATTTATATCGATACCCGGTTGGGTGACATTGTGAGGCGGTTTAATGTAGGATCTCTAGAAAGGGCTTTGTTGAGGCCCAGATCAAATTTGGTAAGTCCTGGTAGCACGTTACATATGAGTGCAATTTAAGAAAACAACGAGTCATAGATAGGACTAATTCTATTGCTTCTAACATCAATGTAAGCCAATTGATGTTTGTAAATTTTTAGTAATATATATATATATATGCAAATTTATTTTTTATTTTTTTATTTAATATAAATACAGATAGAATATTTAATAGTACAGATATAATAGCTAACTACAAAAAGGTTAACTTTTTTTTTTAAATCAGAGAAAGATTTATCGTGTTTGAGTTGCGGAGCATCGCCATCTAGTGACAGTAGTGAATAAATAAAAGAAATAGCAATAAAAGTAAATCAAGAATGATATACATAATGTTTGTGAAAGACTAAAAGTACGTGATACTAGAAATGCAACAACAAGGCGCATACAAATATAAACGTAGTATGAATATTCATATTTCTATATATAAATATATCCGAAAAATCTGGATAAGTATAATCAAGCAACTCAAATAATTTATTATTTTCTTAATGTGTTTGTTTATTTTATTGAACTCTATTTTGATAAAAAGTTTTAATTACAAATTTAATTTATTCATAAAAACAAAGAATTAAAAATTACTTTGTCTTAACCACTTTCCTAATATGCACATATCAACACGTTTCGAAAGCAATGCTTATTATATCGATACCTTCGTTCAATAGGGAACTAACTCAAAATACCTCATTTTGAGAAAATTGGATTTGAAAATGTTTGTTTCATAGAGACATCGCTCCGATGAAAAGTTATTTTGTCCACCTAAAACATAACAATAGATGCAACATGTAAGTAATTTATCAACCTTTCATATCATAGGTGTAAATCGCATATTTAAATATTTCATAAGGTAAAACAAGAATAAATAAAATACTTCTCATCCGTACTAGACATTTACTAAACCTTTCATTAAAAAAGCAGATCATTCAGTTTGGATGGGTATTTTGGCCTCAAATCCAATATTAAGTATTGCATAAAACAGGCAGCGCAGCCATTCCCCTTAAGTTCCAAACGGAAACATTTGACATGTTTTTCCATTGAACTAAGAATGTGCTGATTTCATTATAATTCCATAAAGTATTATCTGGCTACATAATTACGACGAATTAGACTTATTTTTTTATTGAAATATGAGAAGGGAGAGTTTCATTACCATTTCTCACCATTAACTCAAAACCCAGAAATTTTGAGTTATTTCCCTATTGAACTAAGGTTTCGATATATGCTATGACTTACTATGTATACTATGACAGCGATGAATACTATGTATCATATATTTTTTAAGAAGAAAACATCGCTTTCGAAACATGTTGAAATGTGCATATTAATAAAGTGATGAATACAAAGTAATCGATAATTTATTTATTAATAATGACGCTACAAAGTGAATACCAAGAATACATCCTTGAAGAGATTATTAAATTATTTAGTTTAAAAAAAGGATTTACTTATAAAAAAAGTTCTACCGTGTAGTTATTATTACTTGTGACAGCCGTTTCGCCTTCAGAAGGCAGGTTAATAATCTCTTCGGACGGCGATATATCTGCCTTTTGTAACCAAACGGTTTTTTTTAAACTAAATAATAATGTTCAATTTATTTGAATTGCTTATTGAAACTTATAAACCTAACTGTAATATTTAATCATTGAAGAAGATATTTTAACCAATCCTAACTGTAAGGATTACACTAACACGAAACCGAAAAAAAACACGGAAAACAAAAGGTATCAATCGCGCCTGGGAAGGTATCAGTCGCATTCATTAATATTATCTTCCTCAATGATTACATAATAACGATATTTTAAAAACTTAAAAAAATCTACATGTTTAAAATCTTAAAAAATCTAGCCTTCTGAAGAAAGAAGAAATTTTTCACCATATCCATACCATACATAGTAGGAAACTTTTGGAAACATTCTTAATTTGTCGAAATATCTCATTCTAATTCTGATTTACTCCTTTTGTACTGAAGAAACATCAATTTCCACATTCAATATTGACCAAGATCTGTACCAATTAGCAGTGTTTTGTCGTGAACACTAATCTTTTATAGGAATATTGAATATTTATTGAACCATCTTAAAATTATGGAGAAATAGTTGAATCCTGTAAACAGGAAATCAAGTACCAACTCAGCATAACGATCGGAACTTTTCAATAATTCGCGTACACGACCGAGGCTTTATATTTGCCTTTGCTCCAACCCACATATTGTAAAGATCTTTCATGTCGTTTAATCGTTCTCCGATCTGGATGATTGAATTTTGGCCTATCTGTGGTCTCGTTGATAATACAAAGCGATTATATTAAAGACCACGGAATCCTCCCATTTACTTTACCATAAGCCTGTTTGCAGGGGTCCGAGATCTTTTAATAGCCTTTTACGAATAAGATTAGTATTTAATGGATTTAGGTATTGGAATTGCGTATAGTTTTGGCGACAATCGGATTAAATAATATATTTCTATTCACAATATTAGGAAATGGTTTGAAAATCTTTATTTATCTAGATTGTATCTCATATATTCTAGTTAAAATATTACTCACCCACCTCAGAACAGCTTTCATCTATTAAATGTGGTAGGGAATTTAAAGTATATAATAAAGAACCCCAATGAAAAATATTATGGCTTTAAAAATATATGTTCATATAGATCAGGAAACGCCGATTCTGAATATACGACTATTATTATTTGTAATTATACGTCGGATTTGTGAATCATTATTTAAAAGTGAATAAATAATCATCTCATCAAAACACCTTGTTATCTTGGTACCATTAAATTTGGAATATCTGACGTCACGTGTGTATTCTGTTTTTTTCTATTAGTATGGACATTTTTATTTTACAATTTTTTTTATTTTTAGTTTTGACGAAATTTAAACTTAATTTGGGAGACTTTAAGCTCTTTAAATGTTCTTCAATATAAAACTATTATTAATGAAATAAATTAGAGTATTCATAAGCAAACCTATTATTAATACGGATATTATGATAATGTTATTACTAAATACTATTATTATTCTTTGAGTTAAGGTTTCTAAAAAGGGACATAATATTATTAGTTATGTTTAGTTATGGTAAACTATAAATAGAATATAAAATTATGTACGGTAAAGCTCATCCTTGTTTTGACATTTGACATTCTCACCTCAAAACCGAGCGCCCATAGATTTGAAGCGTTTTGGCGGACTTGTTATTCTAATTATGAAAACTCATTTTTAGAAAAAAAACGAAATATACTGGTATTTGAGTTTGAACGTCAATATTGATAAAAAAATTAAATTGAACTGGAGTTCCTCAATGTTATACTTTATTATAAAATTTTTTGCAAGTGTAAAAAATAATATTGAATTGAAAAGAAATGAAATATACAAAAATGTTTTTTTGTAAATTTCCATTACAAGATAATCATATAACAGTGCGTACTGCTGACATTGAGTCAATAAAATCGTATGCCAAATCTCAAATTATTATTTTTTTCATTGTTCATACTTAATGGTCAGCACCCAAAAATACATTTTTTTAGTCTTCTAACCCAAGAAATACCACGAATGATTTATCCCTAAATTCTATACGGGAGGAAGACAAAAATAATCTTTTAAATTCTGTATGAAATATGTAGTGAAATTTCAGGTAATCCGTTGAAAATTGCTTTCACGTATTTGACATTTGGTTGGGATTTTACAGAATTTTAAATATTACGGTTTGAAGATTTCATCTTTTGAAGCCTTATAAATTTACACACGATCATCATCATTTGTAGAAGATATTGCTTAAGTTAGCAAACTATAAAGTGATGTTCAATTTTGGACTAACTTTTTATTGTTGTTTGATTAATGGTTCACTTCTCTTACAATACACCGTTATTAAGATATCTAAATACTAGATAAAATTATTATACTACAATCTTTCAATTTTTAACACATAAAAGCAGCATGATTTATTTAACTAAGTAACAAACCATCACGCTGTTTCCTCGCAGAGACAGGCAGAGAAGATAGACCGTCACGCAACTCTGTCTCGGCACTCACTCCTTGCTTCATGTATCATCTTATACAAACTCTGTTATTCCGACTCTTGACATGACCCATAATACCTACAAGTTCATTGCCTCAGTTTAACGGTCAGCACCCAAAAATACGCACTTTGCAGGTTGCTCACTCAAGAAATACTATGAATGATTTATCTGTCAACTTCATACGGGTAATTAGTAAAATGCTTAAGGTTTCAAAAGACAATAATCCTCAGACGTCAATCTTTTAAATTTTACTTAGTGAAATTGTAAATTGTAAGTTGCTTTCACTGGTTTTCAATCTGCACCTGTTTTCAGACATTTTGGGATGTATTTCATACAATTTAAAGATTACAGTGTGTAGATTTTGTCTTTTTAAATCTTGTACCTTACAACTACGCTTATATATTTTGCACATACATTATTTGTAGTATGGTTTGACTTAGCTATCTGCAAAGTGATGTTTGGAAGCATTTTTGAGTGCTGGCCAAATATTTTGACTAATGGTAATCTAGAAGCGGTATTGCTGTATATTACGTGGATACCTATGTATTAGACATTGGTTCAGTAAACTACCAACCTCCAGCAATTTAATATTATAATCACAGATATTATCTATTCTACTCAACCTTTATCCATATATTAATGACGTTTTTTTAAGCAGATTCATTTTAACCGTAGAATGGAAGCGAGGAGTAAAATGTATTCTGTTCCTACGTCAAACTAATTTTTCACAGAAGTGCCGGATAATTGGGCTAGCTTTCTCCAAGGTATGCTTTCCATGAGTTCTAGTAACAGGTTGCGCCTTTTTCTCATAGGCAAATTAATAGGTTTTCTCACTGAGAAAATTTTACGTCTCAATGTTGGAATTGTTGGAACTATTGAGCTAAATGTACTGATCGCTTCTCAGACACAATATACGAATGAATTTTGCATATTTTTGATATATTTAATAAATAAATATATTTGTTATTAGGGATAGCAATATTAATTACCCCAAACGACAAAGATAAAAGAAAAATGCCTAATTTAAAATGGGAATAAAATATACTTCTCATTTTCATTAATGGCTTAAGTAAGAATGCTTTCAGTCTAGGATAAATCTATAAAACAGTAAGTTACTACAGAAAAAAAAGTGTGGACAGCTTGCATGTTTCCTTGCTTCCGATCGCCATACAGCTTTTGTAGGGCTTTAGCATTTTTGATGATGCTATTCCACTTCCGACGACTCATTGCGTTTCGCTTCAAGCATCATTTCTCACCCGACCTCTCAAGGTCCGCAGATCAATTAGCGCGTTAACCACGTAGTAGCTTGTATAAAGGCCTAGCACCAGATGGTGTGGCTTAGTGTACAGCTTTAATGGCATTGCCTCTGCCTCTCACACTTCCGGTTATGAGGGTTTTAAGGGTCAAGGAACGTATGTATATCTTGATTGCTTCTATGTCTTTCCGCTCTTGGAGCAATACCTTCCATAGATCTTAGCCTCATCAAATACCACCTTGTAAAATTTTCAACTCATCTGAATATATACTACATATCCAATATCTAACTGTTTAAACACCGTTTGCGTAAGTAAATGCAAATGTTTCAACATAAAATATTTTCAAGAATCTTTTGCTCACCGATAAACAAGTTGATCAAAAAAAATCCTCCATTGTTTGACAGAAGTCCCTTGGGGCTTTAGTACAGGTAAACTAAGGTTTTATAATAATATTGAAGATATGCAGAGTCCGCCCAAATTAAAATTGTAGAACACCCCTCTAAGGGGAGGGGGAGGGGGGGATTTAAAAAAAAGTTTCACAAGTAAGCCGAGTGTGGCATCGTTTACTATGTTTTCATCTATGCTGAATCTGGTGACATTTATTGAAAAATTAGTTTACCTTCGAAAATCCAAAAATTCCATTAATTTGATCTGATACAGTCGAAAACTGGATTTTTCATAATAGAGCATTGAAAACTACCTTATTTGGTGCAAGTAGGGTGTTTAAATTTATTTGACTAGGTCATTTCAACACAATAAAATACTTATCGCTGGAATTATTGCCTTATTTGGACTTTTTTTACTAAAAACCATCGTATCTCACCAAATATTAATTCTATCGACTTGGAAAGGATGTTATTTCAGCACTGATTAATCCAGAGTAAACGATACCTCACTCGACCTAGTTATGAAACATACATTTTTCAAGAAATCCGCCCCCCCAGCCCCTTCTTCTAGAGGGGTGTTCCACCACTTTTATTTGACTGCGAATTTTCATTTCTTCTGCCAAGATGGATGCATGACCAAATTTTCATGAATGAAGTAATTATGTAATTTATTTCATGCATTTTGTTTACTTTTCTCGTATTTTTAGAAATCTTGTACATTTTTCGCTACTCTTAACCCTTACCACTCCTTTGTCGGTTGCCAGCCGACATCACTATTTGTACGCTACAACTCAGTTGTCGGCTGGCGGCCGACAAGATAATACGTGCGCACGCGGTGTATTTTCGCGCGTAAAATTTGACACGTGACGTTGTTTCTTGTGATTATTCGATAAAAAAACATTTAAATTCACGTTTTAATAATATTTTGACTGTTTTCCGTTTTTGTTTTACTATAAAATAACCTTTTTGTATCTGCTTATCAATAAATTAATTTTTTGACATTATTCAAATTAGAGTTGGCCAACAACAAATATTAAAAAATAATGGAGTGTTAAGGGTTAATATCCGGCAGGGAAAGATTAGGCGATGTTTAAGATTGTAGGTAGTAAAGTATCTTCAATCTTTAATTATTTTTATTCAGATTTAAAAACCTCATTGTAATATTCAATCATCGAAGAAAAAAATATTAACATAACTTAAATGAAACATGAAACCGTAAAAAAACAACAGAAAATAGAAAGATTTCACTCGCATCTGGGACTCGAACCCAGGACCTCTGCCTATCAACCGCTTTACCAACTTAACTAATGAGACCAATTCAATTTATGTCATCTTCATCGATATCATATCTCAAATTCAAGATTTGTCAATATTATTCTCCATTTTTAATACTAAAGTATCTATTATTATTTTTATAAACAATAATTATTAATCTAAAACACTCATCCAAATTGAAAAAACCTTCCGAGCAAAGATAAATGTCGCCGGCAGGACTCGAACCCGCACCCTTCTAATGTCCGGTTAGATGCTCTACCGTTGAGCTACGTCGGCTTATCGCAAACCCGCCAAGTTAATCAATATATACTAGTGTTAAGAACTTTAGTTTTTTTTTTTTTTTTTAAGAACTTTAGTTTATCAATTACTAAAGTATCTTATTATTAGGAGGATATTAAATATTCATTGAACCGCGGAACCCAGATAGATTAAAAAAAAACTTTGAAATAAAGTACATTTGGTCGCGGATAGTATTATAGTTACAGCAGTATCGCTTTCATTTTACGAAATAGTAAAATATCAAAAACAAAAACTTTTTACTTATTCGACTTACTGGAATAGCTAATCAAAGCTTATGATGAACCTCAATGTAATGTTTAATCATTGAAGATAATAATATTTAATAATATTAACAAATCTCAAATGAAATACGAAACAGAAAAGGACAAAGAAAATAAAAATCTAGTAAAAAGGTAAAAAAAAAGTAACGATCGCATCTGGAAATCACTGCGCTAATGAGACCTTATTACATTCCTTCATTTTTTATCAATATTAACTAATTAAGTAACTAATAATTACGCCGTTTCTCCGCAGGGATAGGCAGAGAGGACGGACCGCCAAACAAATGAATCTTGGCATACACTTCTTGCTTCATTCAGATTCATACAACGTCTCATACATTTTTTTATGTTGTTCTGACTTCTAAATTTGATTCACTTGTTCGTGTTATGTCTTCCTAGGGCGTCCCCGACTTCTTCATTCACATTCGCGTCTCATATTCTCCTTGCACTCCTTTCTTTGTTCATTCTCTCGTCCAGCGTCCCTTTCTTAATCTTACAAATTACGCTTACATCAGCCTTGCACTCTTTGCGAATACTATTTTTCACACGATCATACATAGTTTTATCACACATTCACCTGATTTCTCATTTCTACAGTATTCACTCTACTTTCATCCTTCTCTACCAGTTCCATGTTTCACTGCTTAGCTTCTATAGATATTTTTTTTACTAGCGCCAACCGCGCTCAGTCCTCGTTTAATGGAGTTTCCTGCATTCACCTTTCTTTCTTTTAATATCGAAAAAGTACTTCCCAAATATACAAACTTTATTTAAAGGATTTACTAATATCGTCTATATTTTTTAGCTGCTATCTTTTTGTATGAACAAGGTTCTTCCCAAATTTATTTGCATTCTGTGTCTCGGATATACCTATCTGATTTTTATTTATATTTTATGATTAATTCCTAAAGACATCCTATTTTAAAGGACACGTGTATCCAGCTTTTAGTCACCCAAAATAATGGTTCATATCTCCGTTCACCATTAATTAAATTTAAAATAAAACGTGGAATTGTTGATGGAATGGCGGCGATACATTGAAGGTTTGTTGTGTTACTTAAAACAACATAAAACGCAATTAAATGTTGAAGCAGAGGAGCGCTTCACAGAGATTGTCCCGACTCGAATAAAGGGTTTATTCGACTATTCAAATCTGTACAAAACGAAGGGACCATTGTTGGGTGTCACAATACATCGCTTTCAACGTAACTCTGACATTTGTTTCGAGTTTAATTTAAACGTAGATTTTATCATTGCGTTTTCGGATCTGGAATTAAAGAACTCGAGAATCGCGAAATATATCATTTTCGCAGTATGAAAATCAAATGGTCATTAAATATGTTTGATTTTTATACCACCACCATTGTGATTACCACGTCAAGGTAATGTGGCGCGTCGTCTTCAATGTTTATCTGGGTTTGTGTGGTGAAGCATTAAACTTGTATATTGCAAGTTGGGTATAATTAATACTGTCGCAATGTTACAAGTATGAAGTTATGGAATCGAGAAGGACGAGACAACCATTCATTCGCTTTCGCTATTCGCTCATGTTCGGTTGTTAATACATACACTTGGACATACGTTCACCACTATAACAAATAATAATAATAAGAGTTAATTTCTATAGCGCAGTTTTGTGAAGGTGCACCTCAAGTTTGCTATAGAAAAGAACTATTATTAAAAATTTAATTGAAATCATCAAAGCCTGGTGGGTAGGACGCTTTACTAGCAGTCAGACGAACTCGGGTAGCCAACTTACTCTCCTTTCAATACAACGTCTGGTGAAAACGTCTCTATTAAAATAAAATGATTTTTTCTTCTTTTAATCTAAAAGAAAAAAATTACGTGAAACGTATATTTTGCAATATTTTCAAGGATTCAGTACTTTTTAATGGTTCGTCTTAACCATCACTTATACATGCTTTACTTAAATATTAATAAGTATTATCTCGTCAAACATTTTATTACCAGACGTAAAAAAATAAAAATATAAAACTTCTTTTTTTACGAAGAATTAGATTTTGTTACCCAATTCCTTTCTCCGAGATGTGGGTGAGCAAGAAAATATTTACTTAAATAAATCATTTTTACAAAACACGCGGATTACCGCCTTTTTCCCAGACACAGTTGAATATAGTCAAAACCTAAGTGAAATGCATTAATCTAAATGAATACGCGCAAGTGATTTCACTTAGGTTTTGGATTGTGGATTGAACGGACAAGCGCAAGCGATCAGTTCAAAACAAAACTCAAGATAGCCTCTGAAGATGGAGAGTGCGATTTTTCCGAAACGTCAGGAGTTAAAAGTTCTTCTAAAGACTGCATTACGCGGGTAAACCGAGAAAATTATTCTACATCTTACACTCGTGAAAATCTCCACCATAACATATATATTTGTATTTAAAGAAAAAAAAATAGTATTATTATCTAGTTCTCCAAGTGTTTCAGTTTTTATTATTGTGACAGCTGTTTCGGCGTTGAAAGCCATTTTCAACTTGATAATAACATTATTAAATTTATTTTATTTCTAAAAAAAAAATGTTAATCTATGAATTAAACACAATAACAATTATTGCATACAGTTGAATATAATCAGAATGTACTTTATTAATTGTTTTTGTATTTAATTCGTTGAACTCCATTACTTTTGTTTAAATTATTGTAAATCAAATTACATAATGTTATTGTTAAGTTTGATTTACATTAAATAAAATAAAATATTCTTTCACAGCTGTATTGAACTATACTTCAATTTTTTTCGCTTATGCTAAAGTGTATTTCTATTGATAACGTAAAATACAGTGCAATGGTTAGACATTCTTTGTTTCCTTCTTTATACAGATTTCTCATTTTTCAAGTAGCAAGGATTAAAACATTTATTTTCAGATTTTTCTATTTAGTCATCGTCCGCGAATGTTAATTGTTGATAACCTCAAACCAATCAACTAATTTTAACAATCAATTAAAATCATTTCAACAAAACCTTACCACTTCATAACCGAGTACTTTTACCACCTTTCAACTGAGAGCTAACCAGTTCACAACCGAGAGTTAACCAACTGATTTTCCAATGTTTCGACATCCATTTTCAATGATTACTAATGTACTAGTTACAATGTAATAAATATTTATCAAGAGTTTGAGTGATTTTATTTGTCATTTAAATTGTTATTACAATGTACGGGTAATGTATTTGCAATGTCCTGGATCTTCAAATATTCATGTTTGCATTATTTTCCGCAGAGTTTAGAATTATTTAGTAGACAGAATTATTTGACTCTGGCCCTTGAAAACAACCTCTATGAATATTTCCGTGACAAGGGGATATACGACGTTCGTTGACATAGAAACAGCAAGACGGTGCTCATACAAAAAGGTCCTACATTAGCTCAAAACCGACCATACGAAAATACCTATAACGTGTTTAGCTATACTGTTGTATCAGAGTTTTAAAACTCTTCTTTAGAAATATTTTTCTTATCGAACAATTGATAAGTATGCAGCTCCACCTTAATATGTATATTATCTTATTTTTAACAGTTATATGTAACAAAGTTGTAGAGCGCATGTTGGAAGCATTGCAAGCCGAAAAGAGATATTCAGAAATTCCATGAAAAATCTGAACAAATTTTATGATGTCATGGCAAGCTGTCCCTTCTTTATTTTTCTTTATTTGCAAGCCTGACATTTTTTTATTATTTTTTCACTGTTCTTAAAATGCAGTCGTGCGTATTTTTTTAACACATTTTATAATTGTAAACCAGGAAATATTATAACACAACCTCGATTTCTATAAATCCACCATTCCCCCTCTTGATTACCCTTCACTCCTTCCCCTCCCCAATCTCTTCAGCTTCACAATATCTCCAAATTAGGGATTCCATAATCAGAACAGTTGGAAACCTTTGAGGGGAGTTTGGACTCTTGTGCGGAATTCACAAAATAAAACAATTCCATCAGAGGACACAGCATTATAAACAGTTTTTTTTATATGAATTTTAGTAAAATTAAACACTCTTGTATTTGAATAATTTAAAGGCTTAATAATTATGTTTTAATAAATTCAACCTTACAGGCATATAATTTGATAAATTTTAAATTTTAGGATTAAAAAAAAGTGTTAATAATCAATTAAATATTATTTGTAACAAATATTGTTTTAAAATAGCTTTCTTAAATTTATTATCACATTAATGACTATATTTGTATTATTATTAATATATGTTTTAATAATAATAAATATATTGGTTTATGACATGCTATTTGTTTGACTTTATTTATATTAATAATTATAATTATTTCTTTTTAAAATTTCTGATTTAAAATTATTATTTAATATTTAAAAATTTTAATTAATTACTTTGTTTGTATTTGTAAATTGTCTATTTGCTTATTATGTGTCTTTACTTGTCATTATTTTGAATATATTGCTTATCCTTATATAGCTTATATTTATATATTAAAATCAGTGGTTTAAACAAAGTTATTCTTATGTACTATATTAATTATGTTTTATTTTATTGTAAGTTAGAGTTCATCTTGTACGATTTATATCCTCTGTGATATATCATACGAAGGACCATTTTCCGTATTCGCCAGCTCGGAAACAACGTTCTGTTTGTTTTTATCGCGTTCCACCCCGAGTTGACATTTCATAAATTTCCTATGCGCATAGAATAAATTTATCTCGAATTATACACGCCGTTAGTCTTTAAGACGAGAGGAATGCGAGTAATGAAACTTACAAAGTGAAAATGTACAAGTTTCCTCTCGTGCTCTGGAAAGTCGAGTTAATATCGCGGAATCGCTCTCAACGCTTTTCAGGGCGAACCTTTTTAAAATTCTACATACTCTTAACAGTGTTTCGTTCTACAAAAAAATATTATTATAATATTTTACGTATTAATAATCACTGGCGTAAAATTATATTAAAGGATAATTAGCTAAATCCATAAATTACGCGTAGAATTATTATAAATAAAAAATAATTGCTGATGCAATACTGATCAATAACAAGAATGATGGATCCGTTTAAGCTACTTATTTCGACGAAACCCAATTTTAACATTTTTTATGGTCAGTTTGACCGTTAACAACTGCATAAAGGCTCTGTATCATTGATATGATATTTTATAAGATCAACTCATTGTTTTTTCTAAGTGGACGTGATATTTTACATGACCAACTCATTTTTTTTTCATCAAGTGGACGTGATATTTTTTGAATGACTCCTATTTGAGAATAAACAGTAATTAATGTTTTTCAGAATAAGCAAACACATTGTGGATTGACATGATGTATTAAATAACAAGTCACTTTGTTTTTAATCCACTTTTTTTATTTTTTTTTTTATTTGTCGACTAGTTTCGTTCTGCCGAATCGTCTTCAGGACATAGAACATATTAGAGTACATACATAGAAGTATGTTCTATGTCCTGAAGACGATTCGGCAGAATCGAAACTAGTCGACAAATAACAAAAAATAAAATAAAAGTGGATTAAAAACAAAGTGACTTGTTATGTAATACAATAGTAATTAATGTATTAACTGTTACCAGTAAATTCATAAAGTAAAGGGTTAATATTTTTTTAATCAAGTTAACGGTTGGATCTCGAAATCGAACCCAGGACCATTGACACCGCATTACTTTCCGTCATTTTTATTAATATCATACCTCAATTTTACGAATTACCAATATCAACTTCAATTAATTCCTATATTTTCGGGTGCTATCTTTTAGTGTAGTTCCAAGGTTGTACCCAAATTTATTTACTAGGATATAAATAGTATCTCGGATATACCTATCCGATTTTTAATTATATGAGACATCTATTGACTTTTTTATAAGTCTAGAATGAATATTCAATTAATAGTAGATTTTTTTACTTTTATCCCCTTCATACCGTACAATTGAAAATATATAGAATTCAGATTTTTCCTTGTCGTTTTAATTTTCTAATTACTGCCTTTGTGCGCTATTTTTTACATTAGATTTTAGCCACTCGTTCGGGCAGTAGCCATGTACATATATTTAAGGTGATTTTTTGTTTAATCGCGACTTCCGCACCCACTATTTTTTTAATGTAATTTTTTAAGTACATATCGTTCAAATTTTATATAATTTTTATTGTTAAAAAGTTGTATTTTTGTATACAGCGTATGTATTGTCATTTAAAGGGAAATACGTTCTTAGAGACCTAATATTTATTTCAAATCAAAGTGGGAATATCTTCCAAGGAATTGACAAAAAAACAGGATTTTTTTTCAAATAATTTGGAAGTTATATAATTAATAAGTTATATAATTCCAATAAATATATTTTAACAATTGCATAATATACTCGTATACACGTGTGCAGATATGCGAAAAATAATTATGAATCAAAACCTGTAAATTATTCATCCATCACTACAAACGATAATTTAAATTATAAAGCACATACAATAATAAATAATCATTTTTGGAATGATTTATTGAAGCCTATTGTAATATACTTTAAAATTTAAGATAATATTAATAACATTTCCTAATCGATATCGTTGTCTTTTATTCTTTTCAGTGATTAAAAATAAAATAAGATGTTAAATGAGAAAAAAATACATATCTCATTTAATCCTTTTAAATTGAATCCTTTTATGTTTAGATTTAAATTGATTAATAATATCATTTTGAGCGCAAGTTTCAAAATTCAAAATGGAAAACAAAGCCTCTTTTCCCGTTCCACAAGTGACAATAATTTATTAATTCAACTGACACCGGCAGTAGCGTTACGTTAACGTTTTCCTAAGCCATTGATAGGCTTTCTCCCATATTGTGTTGTGGCGACCTACATTTTGATTAATGACGTTTTTTGTTTCCGTCATTCTCGCCCTCGTATTTTTTAGGTGACATTTTGCGTAAAGAATGGGACTCTAGATAGATAAACGAGGTAAATATTGAACGATTTTACTACTGGGACCGTAATAAACAATGTTTTGTCAAATGAAATTGCTAAAATCCATACAACATTTTTGGATACATAAATATTGTGATAGAGCATAATGTAATTAAACACTGAAGGTTTGATAACTGATAACTGAATTGATTACTGAAAATTTCGTTTGTGCAGAAACTTAATTTTATAAGTGGTCCTACCGCTGAAAACTCCGCTAAAAATAATCTTACTGTGCTTCTAAAGTAGGCGAAGTTGCGCGAACGCGATTGCAAAAGTGATTTAAAAGAGACGATCATGGTAGCAATTGTCTCTTTTGTCCCACAGTATGGGCCGTTATTGTATAACACAGAAAAAAATTATACTTCAGCCATGTTGAAAAACAGCAAACACCGTCGCGTCCACTACGCGCGAAAATATCAAATCAACTGATCGCGTCGCACCGCACCGCGCCATTCGTGGCTTATTATTTGTCACGTACGACTCTTCCGAGATATTCCAACCATTTGAAATTTTTGCGCCATGTAGTATGTCGTCGTCGCATGTTCCTTCGCCCACGTAAGACGTTGCGTTACTATTACTTGCGTTATTCATGAGAGATGGATTGAGGTAACAAAAAGGTATCAGCGTTAAATCAATGGTTACAGATCAACATAGGAGTACTTATCTATGCAGTCGAAGGCGATGCTAACGTGAATATTGTGAATATAAAATAATCGATAGATTAAAAAAAAAAACTCTCATCGCTAATTACCATTGTCAATCTATACAGTGCTGATTTGTATAATTATTATTGATTTATGTCGTATTTTTTTCTAATAATGTATGAAGTGCAAATAATTAAAAAGTTATGGTGAAGAGATTTAGTTTTTAGATGAACACTGAGTAAAGAAAAAACGTTTTTAAATTTAATGTACTATACTTGTATATGTTTTTATGAATGCATTGATGCTATATTTTCTTCAATTTATTAAAATAACATTTTGAAGCTTATAAAGTTCATTGTAATACGTTTTTAAACATTGACGATAATATTAACAAATATCAAATAAAACATGAAACAGAAAGACAAAGATTTATTTTTTACAGATGCGACCGGTACCTTTTTATTTTGTGTCTTTTTCTGTTTCATGTTTGATTTGAGATTTGTTAATATTATCCTCAATGATTATATTAGGGCTATGTTTCCATTTATTTTATCATCATAATATTTACTCTCTGTGATTAAATTCAATTTACCGAAGGAGAAAGTGGAAACTGCCAACCCCGCTGCTTATATTATTTGTACATTAATTAATAAAGACCCCTTTATGGGTGAATAAGGCTTAATATATTTCTCCTTTTTATTGTGTTTCTATGACAAATTATTAAGATCAAGGTTTGCCCATTGTCAAAACGGTACCACACCCAGTAGAAGTAGGCAGTAGGGCTGACAGGGATGATGGAGCACCCTCCATTGTCCCTTATCGAATCAAAGCAATTTCAGTCACTGCTCCTTGAACTTTCAGGTTTAACAGTCAAAAGATTAATTAATTTAATTGAATTATTTAAACGAGCGTTGCTACGTCTTCTGGCACCTTTAAATGCGGTAACAATGAAACTACTAGACCAGCTAAACATGTTCTTCAAATTTAAAAAAAATCTATACTTACGACATCATAGATTATAACATTGATAGTATTTGGAATATTATATGAGGTAGATGTTTTGATTCTAAAATCAAACAACACTTGAGGAACGATCACTGTAATAGACTCATATTCATTCCACATTTTTAAGATGTTGATGCCAGTGAGATGAAACGATTACTCAACTTCATTAGGATCACTGTGCACATGCGAAATTCTCATTAGTTTAATCGATTCATTTGTTTTATGGTTATGTTTTTCATATTTTTATAGGTTTCTGTGCATTCCTAATATGACACATCTTAGTTAGAGGATTGTATTACTGTACAAGTGCAAAATTCGCATTGATTAAATCTAGTTATTTATACATATGTGAGATTTACAATTAGTTTTAATTGATTCATCGGTGTTATATTTTTATTGATCGGGCCTTTCTTTCTTGAAACTGATTGCTCCCATTAAAAATAATTACCCCTACATGTGGAACAAATGTAGAATATATATTTTTTTAATAAATAGAGAAACAACTAATACAGAGAGTCAGTTGTCTATCAAGAGAGGAACAAATGTTTTACTTATCTTGCCTTCTCCTTTCCTGAAACCCTCCACATCTGCTGCATCGCCAAGTCTCTGGACTCTGCCTGAGGAATCCTGGGACCTACTTAGTCACGGGTAGCCGGCCCTGCTTGGACCCGCCAGGGCCAGGATTAGGCAGAGAACAACCTCATCTAGTGCTCACACTTTTAGCACTGGGTACGAGAGACCAGAAGAATGGCATCCTTATAAGGCATACCCAAAAGAGATTGAGCGAATTTGAGACCATCCTCCTATATTTACAGTTTTGTGCAGACAGGTGTCCAGAACCACATATATCCAGTACAATCAGTGTTTCATATAATATTTTCATAAGATTTAAAGTTGGATTCACATCTACCAGCACCGCGCAGAACAGGCACGTAAAGTGACAGGCACGACGAAATTAGTTGCTTACATTATCCATGAACACATTCACAGACGATTAAATGTGAGTACTCTCTTCTGTGCCGTGCCTGTCACTGTACTTGTCTGCATTGCACAGTGCCGGTAGATGTGAATAGACCTTAGCTAAAATACCTTAACAAAATGAATTGATCTTTTTTAATCAAATTGAATTATGAAGGGTGTTCGGTTATAAGTGCAGTTACTTCGGGAGGTGATTCACCCCGGACACCTTGTATAAATTTTTCTAGTGTCCTTCAGAGAGATTTAAAAAAAAAGTTATAAATTCTCAAATCTGGGCCACAAAAATTCCAAGCTTTTAAAGATTTTGTATTTAAATATGGAAATTATTGTTTATAAAACCATGGAGTGGAATGTTTCGAACTTTCGTTTGGTGATTATTAAATCGATATATTTTGGTGATCAACTACATTTTGAAATATGGCCTTTGAACGGTCTACACTTTAAATGTAAAGGAATTTTTTTTTAAACGCCAACTGCGTTGGAACCACATGGAAAGATAACAATTGTCGAAAAAAAAAAAAAAACTGTAAATTGGAGCTAGAATGCTAATTTGTTTTCTAACTAGTGTTTGTAGGTACCGTTATTGACAATATTGTCAGTATTTGCTCTGTGGCATTATTTAATTAGCTGATTCAAATTAAGAATAGTATGTTGCTAAATCATGTACATTAAATACAAAAACCTTTGGCACGTAACTATTGTGAGCACGGTCTGAATAAATCTCCGTCGTCACAACAAGCGCTTTGTCTTTATTAATTAAAACGAAAACACTGTTTATAATATGAACGAGAAAGAGACAGCCCGGAGGCAAGTTAACTGTAACTAGTAATCTCTAATCTCACTGAATTCAAGTGAACTCCGAGAGCTCGTAACTCCATTTTTTTTAACATCGGGATGGTGTGCATAATATATACCAGTGACATCTGTCGGTGACTTTATGAACAATTAATAATAGTAGATACGAGAGACATCTGTGCAAAATATCACAGTAACTACCTCAGATTTTGATTGAGAGCTGATTGAATAACTAGCTTTTCTGACAGCTACGAATCAGGTCAATTTGTACAACACTTAGATACCTATTTTTTTTATTTATTATTATGATACACTACACTCTCAGTTCATTGCAGATGCGTACTATAGTTGAAAAGCATTGGGGTTTTGATCATTTTACCATGAGTAGTCAATTCATTAAGGGATTAAGCAATCTATTATATCAAATATTAATCTTTCATTTCCTTCGTGTAACAAGCTAATGAGACCTTCTTCGCGGAACACAGCCTCTTTTCTCCCTCTATAATTATTATTCTCGTTCGTGGAATATTCTGGCACTTCTTTCGTGAAAGAAAATAGATTGCCAGGGACCTGTCAAAAGAACGTTAAATGATTGTGTAAAAGCCTTCTACAGCGTGCAATGAATGGTATTTGTCAATGTCCTGGCAGGTCTGAAAGTACACTTACCCTAATAGCACCCTTGAAGGATTAATACAATACCTGATGAAAATATCCTATTTCAGTTTTATTCTGTTTCGTACTGAAAGTCGTTATGAAAATGGAGTGCTGAATTTTTTCTTGACCACCGATGCAGATTCAACTGGAAACCGCATCCCACTTATCTTCGCATTTGAAATGTATTTTTTAAAATTGTTTTTCAGACAAACCATAAGTTAGTTCTTGGAAAACATTGACTGCTGAGAATATTACAATTTATCTTTCAACTACGCAAAATTTGCTATTTTACATGGAATGAAAAACTTCTACCAAAATCTTATTGACATATCATTTAGAAACATACCTTTTTCATTATTTTTTTTAAAGATTTTTTTTAAACTACAGAGAACTCGTATAGTAGATGCCTATTTACTTTAAGAGCAAAGAAATCGATGTTAGATCCGTCATTTGCGAATAAGTTAAATAAAATAATGTCATAATGTAAACATATGAGTTTGTTTTGAACTACTTTAATTAAATATAATAATCTCGACCGGTTTCGGAAATACCCTTCCCTCGCCAGGAATATATTAAAACTAAACTACGATATAAAATAATGATAGATATACATGAATATTTAGGTGTTAGAGTGGGAGCCGACCAAAGGCGAGGGTTTTTTTTTTCAGAAGAACAATCCGATCAGTGGAAAAATATCTAAAAGGAACTATATTTACGTGGTTATTCAGTAAACTAGATTTTTTATTTGTTAATGTTATAATTAAAATTTACCTTAAGCGATCAGCTCAGGTATGGGGGCTCCATCGAAACCCGAGTAAAGTTAGCCTCTCAGAAGCTGGGCGTATTGTACAGAGCCCGCAGATACTTTAATAATACACAACTGCTGACCCTGTACAAATCGCAAGTGCACCCCATTGTAGAATTTGGCAGCCACCTCTGGTCGGGAGTCCCAAAATATCTGAAAAAAAACCTTGACTCTGTGCAGAAACGGGCGGTCCGTTTGATAGATTCGCCTATCTTAACAAATGGGTTGCAATCTTTGGAGCACAGACGTCGGGTGGGAATGCTGTCCTTGTTCTACCGGTATTTTAATGGAAGATGCTCCGAGGAACTAGCGTCATTGATCCCTTCGGCACCGGTGCATAGTCGGGAAACACGCCAAACGCGCGCCCAACATTTGCACACGGTTGACATTTGTCACATGAGAACGGGTCGCTTCTACGACTCGTTCTTGTGTTCAACAGCTCGGCTGTGGAATGATCTGCCGGCCTCTGTGTTTCCTCCATCCTATAACATGGGTCTCTTCAAGACCCAAGTTCACTCCTTCCTATCCTCTAAAAGATCCTCCACACAGCATCCCCAAAGATGATATAGGCCTTGAGGGAAATTATTTCCTCCTTGGTCTCCTGTGTGGAGTTACTGTAAAAAAAAAAAGCCAAAAATTAAATGCTTTTTACGAAAAATGGTATCAATAATATTCTTTCCATATTTTTTTTTTGTGACAAGCAAAAGCTCTTTACCTTGATCTATTTCTATTTAATACAAATGTTCCAAAAAAACACTAAAACCATTGAAAATACTTAATACAGCTTTTTGATTTACTGGCATAATTGAAAGTTGCAGGCGATTCTCTCGTTAAATGTTATTTTCGCTTATCGTATTTTGATCTGAGAACTGTTAAACCGATAGTTATGTCGATGGTCAAACCACCTGGTAGCACCGTTCAATAACTCTCACGTACAACGCAAAAGTAAGAAGGTTTCTATTGATTTCTCCCAACGTATTTCTTAGCAGCAACTAATAGTTAGGTTGCATTCTGTATGTGACCAATAAATCCACCCTTTCTTAGATTAATGTGGCTGTATGTTCCAGTTTCTTATCGCAAACACTTCTAAAACCTTAAACTCTAAGATCCAGTTAAAGAATCTCGTATAAAAAAACATTTCACGCGTGTAAACAGTAATATTTCACCATCTTATCAACGATGTTAATCGAAACTGTTTTATTTTGCTGACAGGGGTGCAAATGGCGCCTTAAAATGGGTTAAGTATTTTTCCGATGCATAAAGGTACTTGAAAGTAAACACTTTTTTTTCCTGGGGGAGTATATTTTAAGCGCTATATTGATTTTTATATGCATGGGAGATTTGTCTAGGAAACCTTTTAGAGAATGAGAGCGTTTTATATTGTATAAAAACTTCATGATCGTACATCAAATGTTTTCAAAATATTTCAGTAAGAACATGAAAATATAAATAAAACCTCTCAGTTTTTAACTTCTTCAATTTAAGTAAAATCACTTTGTCGCATCATATTATTTCGCATATTGATTTCCTTGATTTTATCTATATTTCTAAGAGAAGTATAATAATTAGTACTTTATAACAATTCAGTTAATTTTATGTAATTATTTTCATATTAGTACTCAATTATTTACCTTCTCTCATCACGTTAATTTTGTTTATAATTTGTCTATGATTGTGTCATTAT
>JAHDVE020002505.1:0-87500 GCA_022606495.2 Halesus radiatus | reverse complement strand
TTCATCAGATTTCATTATAATTTTTTTACAAACTATATTCTAATGATAATATTGAATAAGTGTCTACAAAGTATTTTGGCAAAAAAATTTGTACATTAGATCAATTGTGTATATGCCAAAAGGTTAAACAAAACTCGATTCTTAATTCTGGAGAATGGTAATTACATCTCCCATGGTAATTACTTTGTTTTTATTTACCACGGCAGTATTTATATTATTACCTTTCAATGTATCCCCTAGAATGTGTTGATTAATATGTTATGTTACATAAATCACCTCCACAAGAAGTAGGTACTTACATGGCGCATGATAGGTGTATCGTTAAGTGCTGTGTTTATGCTAGTTAATGTCATCAAACTTTGCAAGGTCCTATCCCTTGTTTTTACATCAATGGCCACACTCAATACACGTGATTATATGAATTGTACACTCTCCACTAAGAACTACTTAAAATAAGAGCGTCACGGCAATGAGGTACCAAAAGCGTGCAGCAAACATGGTACGAATATGCCAACATTATGGCACTTTTACAGCAATTTTCGAGAACAATTTGATAGTCCATTCATTTTTATCATCGGGTCGACTCGCCCATAAAGTAAAAGGACATCAATCTTGACTGGAAAGTCAATACCAACGGTACTCCTGAGTATAGGGTGGAAAGAAAATAGCGTTAATTTATATCTATCTACATTATGAATCGGTGGCATAACCGATAAAAAACTAAATATTTTAGCACTAGTTTTTCAGTGCAGATTTTCCGAGAGTTTAACAATTTAATTACATGGTCTATGAAGTTATTTGAATATTCTATTACTTAATATTTTCCTTTTTTCGAAACTGTTTCCTAAATATTCTCATTATTCACATACGTCTTGGAGAAACGATGATATACCTAATATTATTATACTCATACATTTTTATTACTAGTTACCTACATATTCTGATTGCCATACGTCTTTTGGATTACTACAGCATTAGTTTATATAGTATCCACTAAATATTTGAATATATTTTATTCTCATATACCTCGTCGAGTACTAGTTACATAAAAAATCAGTAAATTTATTTAATCTTATTATTTTCCTACCTGTACATTTTATAGTACTACCTTCTTACATACAGTCTGACATTTAATAGTACTACTTTCTTACATACAGTATAACATTTTATAGTACTGCCTTCTTACATACAGTCTGACATTTTATAGTACTCCCTTCTTACATACAGTCTGACATTTTATAGTACTACCTTCTTACATACTGTCTGACATTTAATAGTACTACTTTCTTACATACAGTATAACATTTTATAGTACTGCCTTCTTACATACAGTCTGACATTTTATAGTACTACCTTCTTACATACAGTCTGACATTTTATAGTACTCCCTTCTTACATACAGTCTGACATTTTATAGTACTACCTTCTTACATACAGTATGACATTTTATAGTACTACCTTCTTATATACAGTCTGACATTTCATAGTAGAAAAAAAATTAGGTGGCTCATCGGAAAATAAAAGTAATTTTTCAAAAACCCAATAGTCCAACTACATATTTTCTGGTGCTCTAAAATTAGTGGTGCTTTCCAAAAAGAGGTGATTCTAACTTGTATTTTAAGAAAATTTTAATTTTATTATTTAAAGCTTTGCAAGGAAGATAATTACATGGAAGGGCGATTTGTTTGTATTATTGAAATTTGTGTATCGAAATACTTAATCTATATAAACACTAATCAAAATATTTAATGTTTTAATAGATAAATAATAAAAACAAAATCAAATTCACAAACCAAAATCTTTTTTTTTCAACGTACAAAAATAAATTATGATGTTTTTCGTTTGGACATTATTCTTTGTTCACTAATAAACTGTCAAACTCAAATGTCAAGGATAACCTCAAATCAGAATGTCCATGGTTATATTTGTTTCAAAATCGACCTAAATCTTACAAAAATCTTTCGTAAATAGGTAAGAAAGGAATAATATTTGTAATAAGATCACACTACATACCAGTAATTTCAACAGTTCGTTTATAATCAAGTTCTAAGTTGGACACTCGCTTTCTTGCTCGAAATTCGACAACCAAGAACAACTAACTAACTAACTAACCATCACGCCGTTTCCCCGCAGGGGTAGGCAGAGAGGACGGACCGCCAAACAACTCGATCTTGGCATACACTTCTTGCTTCATTCACATTCATACAACGCCTCATACATTCTCTTCTGTTATTCCCACTTCTGACATGGCCCGACTCGAGTATTTGATTCACTTGATCGTGCCATGTCTTCCTCGGGCGTCCCTGGCTTCTTCTTCCATTCACATTCGCGTCATATATTCTCCTTACACTCCTTTCTTCGTTCATTCGCTCTACATGCCCAAACCATCTAAGCGTCCCTTTCTTAATCTTGCTCACTACGCTTACATCAGCCTTGCATTTTTTACGAATCTCAACATTTTTCACTCGATCATACATGGTTTTACCACACATTTGTCTCAGAGATCTCATTTCTACAGCATTCAGTCTACTATCATCCTTCCTCTGTCAGTTCCATGCCTCACTGCCATACATCAAGGTTGGTATCAGCACTCCATTGTGGACTGCTAGCTTCGCTTCCTTGGACAACTTTTGTTTGCGCCAACCGCGTTCAGTCCTCCGTTAATGGAGTTTCCTGCATTCACCCTTCTTTCAATATCCCTATCAGTCTTTCCATCTCTCGTAAACATACTTCCCAAATACACAAACTCATCAACCTGCTCCAAGTATTCATCATTCACAACTATATTGCATACTGTTTTCGTACTCTCTTTCAAACACTATGACTTTGGACTTTTGTACATTCATCATTAGCTCATTCTTCATACATACTTCGTTCATCCTAGATACGAGGGACTGTAGATCTTCTATACTATTAGCAATCAGCACTGCATCATCAGCATACAACAGGCAACAAACTTGCAGACTACTCATTTTTGCGCCCAAGCCCACCTCTTTCAATTCTTGCATACAATTATCCATGTATAGATTGAACAACCACGGTGACATTACGCAGCCTTGCTTAACACCTTTTGTGATGTCAAACCACCCCGTAAAATCACCGTTTGCCCTAACACATGCAACGCTCCCCTCGTACAGCGATGCGATTGCCTGTATTAGATTTGTATTCACACCATACTTAGACAACACCTGATGATGAGATGGATGGACCAAGAGATGGATGAAATACTTTGAAGAGGTCTTCGAAAGCAATCCGAGTGATAGAGATTCCAGTGGCGAGTCAGGTATGAATGACGATGGAGTGAATGTTCCCAAAATTAGCATGGATGAAATTAAAAGATCAATTAGATGTATGAAGAATGGTAAGGCTGTTGGTTTCGATAATATTGTTGCTGAATACTTTAAAGGAAATAGCCGTATAATTCTCACATGGTTATGCAAACTTTTTAACCAGTGTCTAGAGGAGGGTTACACCCCATTAGATTGGAGAAGGGCTGTGATCATGCCTCAAACAAAGGTAAAGGGTCACGCATGGAATGTGGAAATCACAGGGCTATTAGCCTGCTAAGTTCAGTTGGTAAGCTGTATGGTAGAATATTGATTAAAAGGGTACAAATGAAAACAAAGGATAAAATATGGGATGTGCAAGGCGCATTTATGAGTGGAAGGGGGTGCATGGATCAGATTTTTTCGTTGCGTATGCTCACAGAGAAGTTTCTGGCAAAAAAACAGAAACTTTTCTGTGCTTTTGTAGATCTACAAAAAGCATACGACAGAGTTGACAGAAAAAAGTTATGGAAGGTGTTGTCTAAGTATGGTGTGAATACAAAAAACCAAGAACAAAATGCCAAAAAACCTTAATGTTACCATATTAATGATATTTTGTAGTTATAAAATAATAAATACATACAATATTCTACCAAAATTTTACCTAATATGATATTGTACATGACGAAGTATTTAAATATTTAATCAGGACACTAGTTTTCTGAATTTTTTTCTGCAATACGTTATGCAACAGTTCCGGCAGAATACCTTATATTTATGGAGTTTAACAGAATAAAAATAATACGATTCGTCAAGTTTTCTACCGGCCTCCTCTTGACATTGGATTTGCAGTCATACATTGTGATGAAATAACAATTTGTAAACGGACATTTAATTTTTTAAATATGTTAATATCTCCAACCAAACTTCACTGCGGGCATTTTATTTTATTTATTTGTTATTTCATATAAATGTAGGTAGGTACCCATTCATATTTTTTTTTATAAAAAGAACTGAAATATAAAACAAGCCTCACAGTTTGTTTCTGCACATTATCAAAAAAGAAATGAGCTCTTCTGCTTTTTTTGGAACTTACACTTCGCTTATGCAACTGTTTTGACTATCATATTTTAGTTACGTGGTGTTATTTAAAAAACAATAATGACATGCATATGTAATAGCACAATCTGATGAGACGTACAGGTATATGCATCTATGTATATACTTGGGCGTTTTATAAATAGGTAAGCACTTAAAAGCTAAGTAAGAATTGAATTGAACTAATCTAAAGAAACCTGTAGCAGGATAAAATCGATCTGGTAATTAGTAAATACGTGAATCAATGATACGAAGTTTATAAATCACAATTTCCACTTTTATTTTATTATTTATTTCGGCATGACGGCATTTGTATTAATTATTTTATTCGGTGGTGTCCATAGAATTTTTTAATCGAGGTATGCAGTAATAAAAACAGCAAATTAATTGAAATAAAAAATTATTAAGCTGCTGGCTTTAGCCGATATTGGTTGGGATTACCTGCCCCATCAAATATTCAAAGAACCGCTTCATTTATTCATATTGCAAGCCAATTGGGTTTAAAGAATTTATATGTTTGTTTCGATCGTGCGGGATTGCGTGAAAGAAAGCCAACATAATGAGATAATTATTTCGTTAGTAAAGTTGTTCTAATTAATAAAGGTACCTACCAACAGATGGTTCTGATTTGTGATTTGTGATCCGAAAGGCACGGCCTTTTTCGACACTAAAATAAAAAAAGTCTTCCCTTCAATGTGCACTGCGAACACATGCACATTTTTGTTTAGAATACAGTGAACATTTGAATGTGACATGTGCGTCATTTTGCAGGTTTAGTTTATGTTTTTTTTTTCTTCGCGTATATTTCTGAAACTGTAGATAGATTTCTTGCAATAATTACATAAATTTTGATATTGTGTGTGAGTAGGATAGGCAGTGATTATGTGCCTATATGGAATGCATGCCTCTGATTTTGTTGTGATTAATCAACATTCAGATACCACTGATCCTTTGATTTCTGTAGCAAAATGATTTTTTCTTTCTTTGAGATAAAAATTAGTGACCATTCTAAATGTGGGAATTTTTAAACTTCAGAAGATATACCCATGTCAAAAAAGTATTTTTTTTCTAGAATAAAGTTTAATAAAATTACTTACATATTTATTAATATATTGTGAAATCATTGTACGATGTTCCTCTTTGCTTCTTTTTCTAAAGTTTTCCTAAAGAAAGCGATAAACCTTTTCAAAACTTCGCTTGATGTGTTCGGGCTTAAGAAAATATATTGAAAATACATTAGTTTTCTTATCGTGATATCAGTTCTCATATTACTTCTTACATTCTGGACCGGCTGTAGAAAAGCTCAATAAGTCTCCCCCATACAATGTTATTTATGGACTCTCTCGTGAAAGTACGGTCTTGTTGTTAAGCCTGTATTGAAGAGAGCATTTAATATCCTTTATCCTATATTGAATATATGAGTGAATAGTACATAGTTCCTACACGGTGGCCTGGGAAAAGCCGCACCCATTTTCAAGCGTTATTAAATCATGCTGTCTAAAGGCAGTCAATACTGTTTGTGCCACTTCACATCATTTTTATAGTGAACCTTGTGAAATCGGTATTCCGTTCGTACTATGGGAGAAAACGATTAAATATTGATAGTTTTAACATTAATCCAGGTAGTTTAGTATCTTTTCTACTGTCAGAGGTGAGCAATTAGTTCCTTGATTACTTGTAAATGTAATGTGTACGTTATTGTAATGCTTATTAATTCTTTGATGAAAATATCTCTGGGCCAGTCGTATATGGTTTAGTACTGTATCAAAATATTACTAGTATTTGGAAATAATAGCTAGATGCCGCCAACGCCCAACGCATGTCAATGAAAACTATCGTCAATAATTGGATTATGTAATATACCTTAATATAATTTAACGCAATTCAACGCAATCAACCTATTGTTTTTGCAGTTTTGGCACCAAGTAATAAAAAGATTTATACTTCGTGAATGATAGTATGCATGATTCATAATGGTCTTTTGGTTATGTGCCTTCCTACTGGAAATCATTGTTGGTTTTCTGATCCGATACCGCTGATACGTAGCGCCAAGCAGCGAGCGATTCAGCCGGTGGCAAATAAAGTAACCATTGGATGGTTCCTTTTTGGATCGCATTGGATAATTGGCTGGTAACAGTCGTTATATCGGTTCCAATCCCAACAACCGACAGTTGAATCTCCCTAGCTTTGGGGTTCCGTAATATTATTAAGATCGTATTTATACATTTCTGTTAACGTTTCGTCAACGTTTTAATAGTTGACAATTACTAACGATAGCGGCCATTGGAGTTATTTCAAATTGTTGTCAAAACCCAGTACTAACATGGTTACCAACTTTACATCTCAACTCTTAGATCTATCTCCCAAATAATAAGCAAAATGATTATATTTTATACACATTTTAATATGATACTTGTATCAGCATTATACAATGGACGCCCGAAGCTTAAAACGTGTTTCCACTATGAAGCATCTTAGGATCATTTTTGATAGTAGGCTGACATTTCATGCTCATATCGATAAGACTTTATTGAGAATGCTAGGCTTTGTTCTATGCACTGCAAGGAATTTGAGAGATACCCGTGTTCCCATATTTGTATTCAATTCCTTAGAAAAGAGTAGGCTTGAGAGTAGATCGGTAATTTGGAGCCGACATCAAGTGAAGTATTTCCTCATGTTGGAGAGAGTTCAGAAGAAATTTCTGAGATTTCTCTACCTGGGGGAGTATGGCAACTACCCTTGGCTCTATCCTATTGACTTTTGTCAGAAGAGATGTGCACAATGTTGCACATTTCTTCAGACTGATTTGTGGATCATTTGAAAACTCGGCTATCAAAGAGCACATTCGTTTCTATGTTCCCGATGGTTATTTCCATCACCGATAGCATAGACTGTTTTATCTACCAGCCTGCCGGACTAATTTTCAAATAGTAATGCCGATGGGGAGTTTATTGACGTATTTAGCATCAACGCTGCTTTTAAAGGTCAATCTTTGTTGCTGCTAGTACCTAGTTGTTAATTTTTATTATTTTATTTTACACGCTACGTAAAATCTTGTTGTACATTAATATAATGTCTTTAAAAACGTCAGAAATAAAAAAGTAAAGTTTTTAAAATAATAGATTTATTGAATTAAATGAGCCTCACCTATTCAAAAAAAGGTGTTTCTATAGAATTAATCCACATTTGAAAAACACAATTATTTATACTGGCATTATATAGTATCCGGTAGGAGTGAAAACTTGGGAAAAAAGAGAATAGACAAAAAATATTACATCGACATTTCAAATGATCGACTTACCACAAACACTTGTTGTTTAAACAAATCAAAATTTTCAGGAATAAATAAGAAAAATGTTTTAATAACGGTGCAGTTTTTGTCGTTCCACTCAGTAGTAGCACACATCATATTAAAGAAGGCAGCATATCGCCGAGTAATACAGAACATGGCCTTGTGCGTGAAGTTATATTGTGTAAATGTAGTCCTTCTCAGAACACGATATTACCTCCCCTAGATATAAAATAAATTTACAACCAACCGGCCCAAAACTTATAATATCCATCGATGATAATATATCCTTCTCGTAATAATACGTGAATTTAATATAATAAATGCTGGAACAACTCTTGTAAGACAACTGTAAAAATGGAATGTGTGAAAGTTGGCCAACATTTTAATGAGATAAAAATCATTTTTTTATATTGGAAGTACCTTATAGATTCTTGATCTTTTAGTGCTTTCTTTCAAGGCTATTGGTATTTGATTCGATTTCCAGTGAAAAAAGGTATTATTTATAAACTCACACATGTTTTTTTTTCTCTTCAATTAATCACAATAAATGTTAACAAAAATTAGAATTATAATAATACTAGAGTCCAATTTTAGAACAAATTATAAAATTTCACTCTAGTATCTCAATAACATAACTGTAATGCTTTTCTTTGCTCTATATCCTAATTTTGCCCTACATTTGTATGATGATTGTTATTTATTGTTGTATTATATAATATTGTTGAAATAAACTCCTGCTGACAAGCTACTTACAGTGGCTGAGCGGGTATAAATTCCCACTGTATATTATAAATATTATAAAATAAAAATTACTAACTACCGCTGAGAGCGTTGTTTTGGGAGAGAAAAGGAGAGTATCAAAACGGAGCTATGAGCGGTTAGCATATGTTTTTCGTACTATCGCATGCATAACAAGAAGGGTGGGTAATGATTTTTATCTGTAATTCAAGGGCATCCAACAGTGAGTCAACACTTATAATGCAGTAATTTATCAAGTCATGTTGACTCGTTATTACGCACGAGAACATACTAGTTCTATGTTTGTAGTTGGCTTTGGAAACGGAACAAGTTGTCAAGATGGCGAGGGACGTGGACATTTTTTGGTCAACGTGAGGTGTTTTGGTAAGTTTTTTTAAAAGTCCGCTGTGAGTTTTGGCCTTTCATTTTATTATTTGTTTCACCCATTGCGGGTACAATGTTGTAGAGTTCCAGTATGCCTGAGAATGCCGGATAATATGGTTGTTGTTCATAGGGAGATAAAAAAGTGGATAATGACTCCATGTGTAGAGTAAATCCCAGTCCGTGTTTATTTTTATAATATTGGATAGTTAAAAACCCGTTTATTTTTCGAGTGAAGGATGGTTTATGATAAAACCAGGAGAGCTGGGATCTTTTCGATCTTGCGGGAAATCTCGATTGTAGCAGATCTGATCCTTTGATTGAGGCGCGCTTGGGTTATTAATATTTTATTGGGGTACATTGAAACCCTGGTGGATGTTCTATAGCGGACGTTGAGGGAGAAGGCTGTTTTCGAGGATTGCATTGGCAAGTCAAGCGGTGCTGCCTGGAGCCACTCTGATGAATGCCGATTCTAGGATTCCTAATGGATCGTCACATATTTTTAAATTATCTTCATTGTCTCTCTCTCTCTTCATATCCGCAATAATCTATCATCATGGTAATGAATCTGACGAGGTACTATACAATTTACTACATGTCGGTTAATAATGTATCAAGTTGCAGTTCGATAGACTTCTATTAGATCTATTTCGCGTTAACCTCTCCCTCCTTTGACGTTCTGTCCCTTTTTCTTTTATGTGTTGTACCATTCGATTGTATCTAAGCGTCTCTACGTATCACTCTTCCATTGTTTCATTTTATATTGTGTCTTTCGATTATTCTATTTTGTATTATGTCTCACCTGTATAATATATATGATCTCTCTCTGTATTTTTTCTTAATTTTAAATTTTACCTTGACGAAACTTGGGATAAGCAAAACTGGTGGGTGAAAATTTTAAAATAAATTGATGGTTCAAAACAAAGGGTTTGTTATATTTAATCAATATACTTCATATTAAGAAACTTCATGTATTTCATTGTATCCATTTATTCATGAGGCTTCCTAGTTATAAGTTCTTTGCTGCCAAGAATAACGTAAAATTAGAGTCTGATTTTGGTTTTTTTCACTACCTACTAGGCTAATTTATTAGGGTTCTATCTACCAACTTTATTGAACAGTATACGTGATTTTAGACCCAGTTCAAAACTACTATTTATTACACACTTTTAAATTACAGTACAATATTATATACTTGTAGGTATCGCATTGAATTGCTATAATATAATACTTTCCTAATCGTAAGTAACTCTTGTAAATAACAATCTATTTTAAGTAACAATCTATTGTAAGTATCAATCTACTGTAAGTTACAGTCTATTTTAGTCAAAATCTATTGTGAGTAACAATCGATTGTAAGTAACAATGTGTTGTAAGTAACAATGTATTTTAAGTAAAAATCTATTGTAGGTAACAATCTATTTTGAGTAAACAATCTATTGTAAGTAAAAATCTATTGTAAGTAATAATCTATTGTAAGTAACAATGTATAGTAAGTAACAATCTATTATAAGTAACAATGTGTAGTAAGTAGCAATCTTTTGTCAGTAACAATCTATTGTAAGTAACGATCTACTGTAAGTAAAAATCTATTTTAAGCATCAATCTGTTGTAAGTAAAAATCTATTGTAAGTAACAATCTCTTGTAATTAAAAATCTATTGTAAGATACAATCTATTGTAAGTAACAATCTATTGTAAGTAACAATCGGGATAGATGTGTAGGTTGTGGTGAAGTGTATATTTATATATGTAGAAATGTTATCGTGTTGTTAATCCTCTTAAGACCGGTACCTGTGTACTTAATATAATACTAATAATAAATAGTATCAGTATAGTACCGAATACTCAAAACTATTAAGCCTAGTTTCGTCGTCCCTATTGATATGAATGGAAGAAAAATAGCTATGATCTTGGATTAAATTTCAATTTGCTTCATACTTTTACAAGAATTTTGCTACCGCAAGTCATAAAACACAGGCTACTTTTTAATACGGGTTCGATACCGAGGAGGGTGCGGAATATGGCGTTTTTTGTACTATTGATTTTACTTGATGGTACCTATTTTCTTTAGAATATTCTCGATTAAAGCTATATAAAGACCATTCCTTTAGATACCCAGCATCCTTATCGTTCACAAACGAGTTTAGTCGTTTCGAAGGTTCCTCATATCTGAAAGCACAGTATAGTTTACTGTGACCATAAAACTTAAAGAAGACTTACATTCACCTTAGATTGATGATAAAACATGGTGGTTCTTTTTTAAAGCCCTACACAACAAACGCGTTGCTTCTTGTACACGGCAAAACGGAAGAAACATGACTTTTTTAGTACACGTAAAATATACGGGCTATTTATCTCGCCTTTACGGCCCTCGCTTCCTTTAAAAAGGGCCAGGTATTTTATATACAAAACGGATTATCTTATATATGCACCCATTTGCTTGACGTCACTCACCTGTTATTTATTCTGACGGAGGCTAATTCTGAAAGAGGTCCGTATGTTAGTAAAGGACGTGTTCATATTTGGGAGCAACAGTGGCACGCTGTCCATATAGGCACATAAGCACTGCCTATCCTATCTGACCCGAATGAAAATATGAATCGGCACTTTCAAAAAGTGACCGGATAAATCAACACACGTATGAATCAGCACACTTACAAAAGTATGAAAAAAAAACTACACCGATAACTTAACCTAATTAATGTTTAATTTTTAAGATTTATTAGGTAATGTAAAATTCTGTTTTCGGGCTAGTTTTTTTTTCGTACTTTCAACACCTTTATATCACGTTTAAAAAGTGTTCCGATTCATACGCGCGTTGAATTGTCATGGAACCCTTTTAAAAATACCCGCGAAGTATCAACTACGAATCGCAGCGCCGAGCGCGCCGCAACGACCACTCGAAAGGTGTCAAAGGCAGGAACTAAGTGTGCAAAATGACGCACACTTCGTATTATTCAAATGTTAACTCTGTTTTACATTTAAAAAAACTCATATGTGCGCCTAATGTGCTCAAAGGAACGACTCGTTTGTTGTGTTAGTGTCTAAGCCGTGCATTTCTTTAACGTCAGCAAATGTAGCATCGTCTGTTTACTAACGAAATAATGATAAAATTATGTATTTTTTCTTCAAAAACATTGTCTGCGTTTATTTAGCGAAAAAAATGTAGATATTTTTTAATCCAATTCATTGATAATACGCATAAATTAAGCGGGTATTTGACGCAGCTAACGTGATGCCAACCAACATTGGCCACAGCCAGCTGCTTTGTCACTCATAGCGAAAACTTGAACGAAGGGGTTTTTCGGGATCATTTTTTGTACATATTAATTATTAATTTTTTTTCTAACTGCCTACCCTGATTACAAACTCTGTGCTCCCCACTGGAGAGCAGACGGAAATCTTTCAGATAAACCGGTACAAGTCCATTCTGGGCATATTCGTGTACCTAAACTAAGCTCAATTTTACCTTATTTCTAGTGAAATGAAGAAATGGATTATTAACAACAACAAAAATAGGAGTAGGAGTAAAAACACAACTTTATTCTTAAGATCAATGGAACCAACCGTATTTTCAATAAAAACCTATCATTACCAATATGATACTCAAATCTCGATACGAAAACTCCTTCCAGTAAGACAGGTATAGCAAAAACCATTGATTATTATAAAGGTAAAAAAAAAACTAAAACTTGTATTTACTCCTAATTGGAAGCAAAATTTAACACCTAAAAATCGTTCTCAAAACAAGATATTGACGAATTCGAATCATTATTTACCGTCTTAGACCTTTTAAAGTCCTCAAAAATGCCAAGAATTAACTTTAAAGACAACAAATAGCACTCGATCAAAATACCAATTGTTCTTTCGAAACTGCACTTCGCTCTCGGGGACAAACAGAAATGGGAAATATTGGAGGAGAACAAAATATTTCTGATGATAAAAAGGTTCTCGGATTTGATTGTAGTCGTGGACCCTAGTAAGCGAATGGCAGATTATTTTGTTTTATTTTTCTCTTTGTCGAAAGCATTTCCATTGTTTGACAAAATTTAAAAAATAATAAAAATGACAGAATAACTTCGCGTTATTTCTTTACAGAAATAACGTTGAGACAGTGAAAGCACCCTAGGTGTATTATAACAATGTAACATTAAAACACGGCAAACAATTTTGAAAATTATTCGGAAATGCGTCAGATAGTTGGTGTGTGAAATGTGCTGAGTTAGCCGCAGCCGGCTGGCTGCCGCTTCAGCGTTTCGAGGAGTGCAAAATAACAACACGTCCGTTTAGCGAATCTCCCATTTATGAACTATTTAAGTTACGAGTATGTATGTTTAAATGCGTTAGCCGCAACAATGGCCAGTATCTATTGCTTACGTTGTTAGTGCAACAAATAAAAAAGTGTTTGATACAAAACATGAACGTGGCATGTTTTGCTGGGTTTTCTGCGATTCCTTTTCTCATCAATCTTTATGTCGTATTTTCTTCTTCCTTCGTCCATTTGGTGTACGTGGTCAAACTCTTAATTCCTGCTTTGGCATTGCATTCCTTTAGGTTTTCTTCAGTTAACTGATTTCAAAATACAGTAGGTAAATATATATTTCGTTCGTATAAAGAACAAGAACAGCGATACATATCGAAATGTTGATAGAATTACCACATGTTTAAGATAAAATATTATTTTCTCAGGTTAAGTGAGTACAAAAAATTACACTCAGTTGTTTTACGTTTTTTATAAATATTTTGCCAAAAATAGCATTAACTATATAAATGGTTTTTGTCCTTCAAAGGCTGTAAACAAGCTAAGCATGATAAGCAATCGCTAAACGCGATTAGTAATACGTTCGAATTCAATTATTGCCAGTCTATATGCAAATATAATTTCAAAAAATCTATCCACATAAAAAAAAACTAATTTGATTAATAAATTCGTTTATTTACGGCTTAATAGTAGCCGATGTCTGGTATATTTGAAAATATTTCGTAATTGGATAGAGTGGCCACCGCAGTGTCGTCTGTTCCCCCCTCTTGCTTCCCTACCACCCCTCGCAATCCCACCCCAACCCCCCCGGCAATTCTGGGTCTCTTGCCATCCATTTTTCAACCCCGTCCTAACAGCCTAAAGCCTCCCAGAACCTCCTGAAACCTCCCAAACCTACCCAAACCCAAACAAAAACTCCTCGCAAATGCCTTCTGAATCGCGCCCGAAATGCCTCCTTCATCCCCCTGGCCTCCTTAAACACCCAATTTCACCCAATTCCACCCTACTCCACCCTATTCCACCCCACCAATTCGAATTCCTACACTGATATTTATTCGTGTCATAATGTAGCGGTAAAAAAATAAAGGAGCGACTGAAAAATATTTTTCAATAACGTCGCTATCCGTTTTAATGGCAGTCCTCATAAGTTTTGTAGTTCATTGTTCACTGTGTGCAAACAAACATTGGAAAAGGAATCGAACAATTATTTTATTTTACCAATAACGATTTCGTACGTGTTTTCGCATATTTTACTTTTCAAAAAAATATTGTACCCTGTATTTATTTCTTCGACATCAGGGTATATTGCAGAAATTACTGAAATATTGTACCCTGTATTTATTTCTTCGACACCAGGGTATATTGCAGAAATTACTGAAGTGTTTCCGGTCCGACATTGAATGTATTTCTTGAAACGATGTAATGTGGTTCTGAAGCTATTTTGTACCACAAATGGGATACATAACTAAACACGTAAAGATGCAATGTTGGCACATTGTTTTATCTTCCTTTACTTCAGAAAATGCCTTTGCGTTAATTTTCTATAGGAAGCGAGAACATTGATTTTTAAAAAACTGCTCGTTTTTGAAACACATTTTTAAAAAAATTACATTAACGAGGAGAAAATATTAAAGTTTATTAAATCAGTTTCGAATGCCAATTTTGTTTTACATGCAATTTAAAAAAAATCTTTTTACATTGTATACGCAAAATGAATAAAAATTGATGCTCTATTTACCTTAAAATAATATTTAATAATAAAAAACAAATGTCGCAAACAAACGTCATTGGGTGGACTTCCGGTTGTATTTGTTGGTAACAGTAATTCCAACCAACAAAACTCTTTTTTTTTTACATTATCATTTATATTTTCATCCAATTTTTTTTTTAATCTTTATCTTATATATTTTATTTGAACCTCTATTTATGTACAATTTTTGTAACCATATGGGACGTGTTGGATTGCACCATTCTTTTCACGAATGAAAAACGTATTATTCTTACTATATTTGTGTGCATATTGTTAAGTATCTACTTGTTAATATTATTATGTTGATACCTTTGAGTTGATTAGTCTATAAAGTCTATGTACTTATCCATATTATTGTCTATGTATAAAAACCCCTTCCTGTCTTACTTGTCGACCAAACTGGTCTTAATAAATAAACGTCGTTCTTACTTAAACAACACAATAGAACAGATTTTTATTTCTAAATCCAATATAATAATAATTTGTTTTCTATTGGTCGGCTTACGTCATCCTATTTCTCATTAAAACGTAAATGGTAAATAAGATGGTAAATAATTTTATCAGTTTATAGAGAAATAAAAAATAGTAGATACATATGAAGTTGAAGGAGGGTAGTAGGAAAATATGAGAGTTAATTCATAACTTTACTATATGACTTTAAGCTATGTTTTATAATCATTGAGGTTTACCAAATTCAAAAAGTCATAAAAAATAAATTGAATATGTTATATAAATTTATTTCAACATACTCATTAAGTCTAAAGTGTTGATACTTATTTAATGTAATTGCATTATGTAGAATATTCCTCTCATTATTAATGAAGCATTTATTTGACAAATTTAGAAGGTTTCCGTTATTCCAGTAGCTTACATGTGTGCAAATAGAAAACAAAGCTTTTTTGGAAACTTTGTCAACGTTCTAGTCAAAAATGGAAACTGTTATTCGACATATAATATAAACTATTTTTAGAGGCACGATTATCTAGGTACGTTAAATCAGTATTGCATAACTTACCCTTTGTTAGCTTAATTTTGTAACAGTATTATTTCAAATTGAATTAATTCAGTTGTAGCGTGTACATATCATCTCCCCCACTTAATCACTTCAAACAATATGTTACGTAAACAGGGGCGATGAGTTGATACGCTCAATACGTTGATACGTCGATACGTCGGAGGAAATATTACTGTTATCTCCGTTCCACAATTATCCCCAACCATAATAAAAGGAGATATCTATATGAAACAGGTACTCCCTTCAAACTTACCTAGGGACACTAATGTTCTAAATATAAATACAGATACAAGCAGCATCCTTTTACATAAGAGCTAACCAAAGGTTGTTTTTTTGGTGTTCTTTGTAATGGTAGAAAATAATATTAAACTGTTTCTTTGTTATCACTTAGCTAGATTTAAACTAACTCGCACAATCAATTTGAACAACGTCAAATATCTACTTAGTTCGAATGGCGCACTATTTATTGAACTGACAAATTTCGTGTAGTACAAATAATTACATATTATGTGAAACAGTGATTAAAAGAATACAAATTTGGTTTTTGCAAGGTAACAATTAAAAGTGAATTTCTTTTTAAGTTTAACGAATATAGACCATTTATTTTTTATTATTTTTTTTTTACGAAAATTTTTGAAATACAAGAAAATATGATAAAAATTAAATATGTAAACAAAAAATTCCCACAAAGGAAAAGCCTGTGTGTGGGTATTACGATAGTTTTTTTTATCACATTTCTATGGCTTTATGTGAAAGTTTTCATTTTAAACAAAAAATAAGTTAATCATTTTCTTAAAAGTGGTAGCGAAAATAAGAAAGATAAAACGTGACATAAAGTGATCATAAGAAACAGAGAAATATATATATAATGTCCTTAAAAATATATATTCATGTGCGAGTATATCAGCAAACCCCGATTGTCAACATACAACTTTCATTAAATCACCTAGAATTCTTAAATCGTTATTTAAAAGTGAATAGAAAATCATCCCATCAAAACACCGTGTTATCTGACGTCACGTGCGAATTTCTTTTTTTTTATTAGTATGGTCATTGTTATTTTTAGATTTTGTTATGTAATTGTTCAACATAAAGAACTATTTTTAATGAAATTATATTTTCAAAGTAGATGGGGTAAAACCTTAAAATCAGCGTTCGCCCCCAAATAATTGTTAAAGATGCCTCTAAAATCGCGAAAAATCTATTCCTGTAATCGCCTGTATTTCATAATCTAAAACAAAAATAATTAAAATACTTCTAATGCGTAATAGATATTTACGAAATATTTAATTAAAAAAAAAAAAATCATTATGTTTAGTTGAGTATTTTGACCTCAAATCCAAAATTAAGTTTTGTATGAAACAAGCAGTGCAGTCGTTCCTCTTAACGAACTCCCTAAAAAAATAAACTGAATACATGCTGAAAAAAGTTATGATATTTTTATAAAAAACTTTAAATACGCTTTACAACAAACCAATTTTATATGCATATTATATGTTAATTAGAAAAAAAAGTATATTTATGTATTATATACATTTCTAAAAATTCCATTAAATTTTTTTTTCAATTAGTATGTAGGCGTCAGAATATCTATGTTCATGGTAGTACCCATGAAATTAATTATATGCATAAAAAACCATAAGAGTATCTTTCTCTTAAACACAAGAATTTCTCAATTAGGGAGGTATTAATTAAACAGGACCTAAACCAATTACATAATAAAAAAATAAAAAATAAAAAAACAATTTTTACCACTTATATACCTATTATTATAATTATGTAAACAATATTGTTTATTATATATAATAAATATCGACAAAACAAAACGTGTTTACAGAAAAAGTTGTGAAAAAATAATGATTTCAGAGCTGCCCCTTTCAAAGTTTTTTACTGCTTAGGGAATTTAAATAATAGTAAATGTATAATTTCTTCAAACGATTGATTTTCGCTTTGTGGCGTCATTAGCGATGCTTTTTTCATAAGGAGTAATACTGTATTTAGTGCTTTCGAGACATGTACCATAGATATATTTATATTAATAAAGTGTTGAATACAAAGTATATTACTTGGTTAATTTAATAGTAATGCTTTTGAAAAATTGTTAATTTCACTAGACTACAGGAATTGGTATTAGAATTTGCTGTTTTCTTCCTTAGAACATTTCATACAAGCTACAGGTATTAATAAACACATTTAAATCATGATTGAAATCAAAATACTGAAGTCTTGCTAAAGCTTGGTTGAAAAACTGTCTGAAACCTCCTGCCGAAGTTTGGGTTGGTTGGTCCGATTGTAATAAATATCCGAACGTCCTGTCCGATCACAGATCGCCAATCGCCAAAGCTCGAGGGGCTGCGATCTCCACTGCGGCGATACAGACTTCGAGATTAAGGTTAAATTGCCTGCGAATACTTGATGCGGCAGCTAAATAAGCTTTTGCTATCCAAGCCGTTTCGGGTGGCCTCAGTTCGGCAAGCAGGTGCAACTTTCTACCTATTTTAGGATAAAGGCGCTGATAAAATAGGGATCATTGGGAGTTATTGGGGAAATCGGACACGATTTGGCTTAATAGGAGCTTGTTCTTTAAGTGTATTGTGTTAATTTGTATTGATTAGGCAAACGCATGAATTAAGTAGCATGAACGACAAAGGGGATTTATATTCATTGCCATCGATATTAATCTTAGAAATAAGACAGAAGCACAGCAAGTTAACGATAAACAAAGAGTATTTCAGATTACAAATTAATTTTCAAACTAAAATATTCAACGTAAAGCTGACTTCCTCGTTGCTCCTGTAACTTTCTGTTGCTAACTGGTGATTAAATTAATACATTACTATTAAACATGTGATTTTACGAGAAGAAAAATTAGGTCGAATGCTACAATCATCTGTTCGGGAAAATAATACTTGTTTCATGAAGAAATCATTTTTGTACTTTCAGATACTGTAGTTTAAAACAAAGTAATTGTTATTAATTCAATGATATTCTTAGAAAACTTAGAAATCGAAGTATGATACCGATAAAAACGACGGAACGGAAAGGTCCTGGGTGCGAGTCCCAGTTGCTACCGTTATCTTTTTCTGTTCTGTGTCTTTTCGGTTTCATGTTTCATTTTGAGAATTATTAATACCATCTTCAATGATTAATTGATATACATTAATTGAATATGCATATTTCTTGTAAATCAAATATATTTTTACCAAATTTACATAGACTTTTTGGTAAGTAGTATTTTTTGTGAGAAAAGAGTCTTGCATTTCTGATACACCAAGAGGAATTCGCAGAAAAAAAAGATTTATTAAAACGTTATGATTTTAACTACTTAAAGTACTTGTTAATAATGCGCATTGAAACACTCCAAAAAGCAACTCCTATAAATAAGAAGGCATTTTACACAAATGTTTGCAACGTTAACCACTCAAATTTACGACCACTGACAAATTTTCAAGATTCAATGAGAGGTTTCACGTTACATCAGCACTTGTCCCCGATCGAACTGTTTACTTACTCAATCCTCATCAAATATCAACCTAGGTATGGTATCATATTTCTGGAAATCAAATGGTTCCTCCCCTTTAGCGGGATGCTCCAGATGTCATGGCGCACATAGCCCGGCGATCCACCCTCGCCCCTCTCTGGGAATCTGCAGAGATATGGTATTATTATTCATTGGATAAATATGTTATTCGTCGAAAAATATGTTTTACGTTGGAAGTTTTTTTATCAATAGCTTTGTTTTGAGAAATAAAAACCTGTTTTCTGTCCAACACAGCATTTTGTACTAATAATACGGCACTGGTAATAATAGAATCAGACGCAAATAATGATTATGATAAATCAATAACTATTTTATATTTTGCAACAAACTCGTTGATAAAATTCGAAAACTTTTCTCACTTTCTCCTTCCAGTGGCGGTTCAATCGGAGAATCTCGTTGGGGATTCAATCGGAGAATCTCGTTGGGGATTCAATCGGAGAATCTCGTTGGGGATTCAATCGGAGATTAAAAAAACTAGAAACATTTCTTTCTATATAAAAATACCATGTTGCTCTTTTCCAAATTACATATTATGTTTTTCCTTGGATCTAAAAGATTTTCGTAATAATAATAATAATAATCGGATGATTTTTATAGCGCCGCTTTTGTGAGAAATCACCTCAGGGGCGCTGTACAAATATTACTTCCTATTCTTATATTATTCTTATATTACGTCTATTCTACGAATTTTTTTTTTTTTTTTTTCACAGTATCACTCAGTAGTATCACTTCAGTAGTATCACTCCACCAGAAATGAGCGACCAAGCAATAAAAAATAATTTGGCGATTTATTGAAACGTCCGTGGCTAACGAAATACATAACGTTGTACAAAAATTTTACAAAAAATATTTAAAATAAGAAAATTTGCTTAAGGAGTTTGACTGTTTGTTTTATTTATATAAAAAAAATCATCAAATTAAATAAATAACTTATAATTTTTTTTTTATTATTGCGTTCAAATTTAATTCGTATAACTCCATTTTTATTTAAAGTTTTTAAAATTTTTACAATTAGTTTTCTTCAATAATTTATTTTGTGGTGTCATTATTAATAAATTAATAAGAATTACTTTATTTTCATAAGAATTTCTTTGCGCTTTAACATCAAAGTAAATAGAACAAACACTTTGTTATAAACTAATAATTTCTTACATTTTTACGCCAACCGGTTTCGCTTAGATCAAGCTTCGCCAATGGCCAAATATAATAACTTAAGAAAATAATGCAGAGTTATCGTATGTATTGGTACAGAACAAGAGTGAGACAGGATAATCCAAAAAAATAGAAAGTAGAATAAAATATTAGAGGAAGGCAACAATTGAAAAGCATATACTCTAAATACTATAAATTAGTAGCTTACAAAAAGTTTTTTTTTTATTTAATAAGAATTACTTTCTTTACAAAAATTATTTAATATTTTTATTCAATATATTTTAATTGTTTGGCAATGCTCTTATGAATATAATTTTAATCAGAAATTAATAATAGTGTTGGTAATAAAAACGAAAACATTCTGAGTTTCATTTTCTATTAGTATCTACATATAAATAATATATGTATATATATATTTATTCCAGCAGGACTGGGTGGATAGTGCAAACTCAATCTGCCATATTATATGAGATATATACAATATAAATAGAGAGATGAAAATTGTCACGAATAATAATAGTTACCTAGCAGTTTTTTTTTGTTTTTAAATAAACCATTTTTAAAAATGAATAATAATAGTTATTATTTTTTTTAAACTTTAATTACTTAATGTCGACTTAAAACACGATAACCCGGAGATTTTTGTTGTTGGCAAATCTTCCTGTAGTTGCACAGATTGTAGCCTGATTGGAATCTGTCTTGTAGATTCCGAAGAATTGCACGCTCGGCACGATTTCTCACTGAAGCGCCACGAGAATGACAATGTATTATCCATGTCGCTGAATTAATAACGCACATATGGATTGATTTCGGAATCGCTCTCGGGCAGTATTACCTTTACGGACGGGTTGATTTTTTTAGCACCGAATTTGAATGGAGCGCTGTTTAAAGTGTAATAAAATTATGATACATATTTGTTTTATTTTTTTTTATGAGAGTTCACTGTACAAAAGTACGTTAGAGAATTTAAAAATATCATATAACTATGAAACACATAACATAAAGCTGGTGATGTCACTTAAAAATGGAGGTTTATAATGGTTAATACTATCTACGATGAAAATGAATGAATGTCTTATATAAATTCTTTTAAAGCTAAATGTTTTTGATGGGATCGCATTCTTGGGAAAAAGTAAAGTGAGATCTCATTCTATTCATCGAATAAATGACGTACATAAGTTTTTTTCCGCCCCCCATCTTATTTTTCATACCCTCCATTTTATGTCATCAATTCGAGTTGCTCATGCAACAAAAACTTTATTATTCAGCATTCTGAAAAAAAAACGCCGGTTATTAATCTTGTCATATGCGAGGCAATACAAAGCGGCTAAAGAAACGGTCACTCGATATGTCAGAGAGCCCAAAAAACATATTATTTAAGAGGGATATTTCCTCGAGTGGTTTAATGAATCAGAGACGACCGATATACCGGCCCACCCCTCCGCCACCCCCAGGCTCCCCAGGGAAATTAAACGGACCGGGTAGAAGCCGCGCAGCCTCTCTCGTGGAGGAGGTATTTTTAGCCATGAGACATATTATTAATTATTAATGCGGTGTTAATATTCAAAAGCTCTATCCAATTAGAAGGCCTAGACTGTTGTCTCCAGAGGGACGATTTCGTCCAATTTTGTGGGGAGAAAAACATGTTGAGTTTTAGTTAAAAGTCACCCGTTATCCATGAGAAAAAAAAAACAGATTGAACTCTATAATTTTGTCACTAAGAGATCTACTGTAATCTCTCATCCTAAGACATACAAAAATTACTATGAAACTATTAGTCAAATGTCTTTAAGACTGTATAGAACTTCATATTAATCAATTCGTTTTGAGGGTTTTATCTACTGTGTACATTTGTTACTTCATTTTATTAATTTGCTACCGGTTGCGATATGAAACCAGTAGCAAAGCGCTAGTGAATGACATGGATGTGTCGAAATCTGTAGAAAAGTAATAAAATTAAGTAACATACTAGATAATACTGTCAAAACAAAATGTCTAGAAATTGATTTTAGAAATGTGAGATTTACAGACTTTTTCCAATTTAATAGGAAGATTTCAATTTTATGGAAACCAAATAATTTTCATTCAAATCTTTGTGTTAAAATAAATTGCAGGAAAAAAAATGTTTTTATTTAATTGAAACTTTAATGATATTTACAATATAATATTATAGTGTTATGTGCTATTCACAAAAGTATCATTGAAAAAATTATTTGCTTGTGAATTCGCATCTTATTCCAGTTATTTCAAAATCACTTATTACATTGTCCCTTGAAACTTCATCACATCAGAATAGGCTTTGCATGGGGCGGTTTGGAAGTACGGAGGGAGGGTTTATGGAAGACTGTAATACAGGGTGGGGGGTCAACCAGCGGGGAGGTTCCTCACAGAGCTTTTATCATACCCGACAAGGCTTTATTTTCATGCTCAGAGTGACAGGAATGTGACCGCGCACACAAATGTTTGTCAGATTATTCATGTAGGTATTTAAAAAAAAAACGCTGTGTTTGTTTTTTTTTTGCAAAAAAATACAGTAATTTTATTTACGCACGGGTGTTTAAAGCCCCGTCCTAAACAGGTGTAAAAGATGAACGTGGAGAGGTTTTGCAAAGGCGTAATTTTTTAACTTTATCCCATTTTACGTCAATGAATTTGAGTCCCGTAGCTTTAGAATATTCTACAACCATTGTTCCATAGAAAAAATCTCGCATAAGATGAATATCGCTGTTTCTTTCTAGTTGCGTGCATTGTATAAAAGTGTAGTGTTTTTCTACCTAATTAATAGTAAAAAACGCAAAGAACTGTTTGGGAGTTTTCTCCGAAAAACATGTGACAGAAGAAATGTTTTTTTTTTGTATACCAAAGTATGAAACCTCCACCTTGTTCTTGTATAAATAAATTTTTAAAGTTTATTCAGTCCAATTTATTATTATAAAAGTTTCAGTAGAGTTAACAATAGCTCGGCATTACTTAATTTATTATTAAAATTTACTCTTTTTTTATATGAATACCGCACAAGAATCCCAACTGCTCTCAACAGTCTGGAGCCAGTGAGATTATGGCATCTCCAATTGGGGAATGTTTTGACGCTGAATGTATTGGGGAGGGGAAGGAGAAGAGGAACAGGAAGGTGAGGAAATACCTGCTTATCCAGATCTGGTCACCAAACACGGCTAAAAGCCCTTTCAAGCAACGTTTCAATTCTGAATGGTGATCTTTCACCAGGGCGATACTGAGAGTATCTTCTACTCTGGAACATTCGCAAATGTACGATATATTATTTTCAAATGAATTCATTGTGAAACAGCACAAATTAATTAAATAAGATTTACGTGCGCACGCCGGGATTTGAACCCCGCAACCTACGGATTCGTAGTCAAGAGCCTTACCCCTCGACCATGGAGGCCGTCAAATGAAATTTGAAAAAAAAAACTCCATAAATTTGGCCTGTTTTTCTATGATTCCATTCAAATATCGTTATGACAATCACTATCTAGAAGTAACAATACACATCACTAATTTAATACAAAAAACATTCACCGTGTACGACTTTTTGTCACACACAGATATATTCAATTTATCCTTGAGTCTTTGTAATAAATATATCATAAAAAAAATACTCAACATAACTGTATACACCTTACCGCTGAAGTATCTTGTGGAACCTATTTCATTTTCATTATATAACTTTATTTGTCTTCCTACTTTCATCCACGTAGATGGAGTATTACACAAATTGAGAAATACATGTTAAATAAAATGAAGAAACTAGAGATAGCGTTCCATTGAAAATATGCGAGGCCATGCAATCATTTATCGCGAACCATGTCGTTATCATTTCGAGATAGATTTCCATGGATTTTCAATTGAAAACATCTAATTTAAAAACTAATAGTTAAATGGCATTTTGTTATGAATGAATACATACGAGTACAGTTCTTACTTTTAATGGATAGGTCCAAATAGAAACAATACCATGGAATTTTTTTGCATAAACATTTACATTTTCAGCAGAGCGTCATGATAATTCTATGGCAAGAGTGCAGGGTTTGCGATGTCTGAATGGGACAGGCAAAATACATGTCATCGTCGTTGCGCATTGTATAGTAAAGCCAGATAGTAAATGTGTAATGTCAATTATTTTTCTTGTTCATTAGTGAACTTTTCTTTTTATTCTTGTTTTGTTTTTTAATATTGATTTTCCATCAATGCTAAAGTGTATATGAACTATGACACCATTTCCTAGTATGAACAGACAATACGGGTTGAGTACTACAAAACTATTTGTATATATTTCTTGTTTATTTCGCAATCACACTCATACACAACATCTTCTGCTTTCCGACTGAACATGATGTGACATGAGAATTTATTTCATTTTCTCATTTCATAACTTTCTAGAGCCTCCCTTACAATATTTCTTACAATTCTATCGAAAATCGTGGAAAATTCAGTTTTCAATGCAACAACTGTATATTTATTGACTGTCATGTACTTATGTTTTCCAAATAAAAAATAAAATATTTTAAATTCTAAGAAACCTATCTCTGTGAAGTTTCGTGTTGTCTGCAAAGTATTCTCAATTTTCTTTTCCCTTAGCGACGATCAATAGCTCCTCGCAGATAAAGAAAGTTGAGACCCTGTCTTTCTCTTTAAACTTATGGCATAAACATCTTTCTTGATTTGTTTTGATCTTTATTCCAGTTTTTACCTCTTGACAATTTTCAGGAAAACTTCAATGTTTTATATAATTTGTATAAACAAATAATCGACACGTTTGTTATAAGAAAACATAATACTAAAAAAAAACCTGCTTTGTTTATCTTCTCAGTGTTTGTGAATTTTACAGCAATTAAAAATATGAATCCAACTAACAAAAATAAAACGCAAATGTTTTATCACGGTTCAATCAATTTATTGTGCGGATTAAAAACACTCGTTTTAAAAAAAAAAGTATTAATCATGACAAAACATAATTAAAAGGGAATGTTCGATGTCTTTCTCACTGGGAAAATTCCTGTGTCGAGACAGACGTGGGAGGTATATATTGTCACAAGTCTTTAAAGGGTCGTTGCTTCCTGGTATATCTAAGCAGTACCTAATATAAATAAGAAGAGAAGATTGTGTCACTTACCCTAATGAAGTAACCATTATGGGAGTGAGAATATCTCTTATAAGAAAAATGTTAAACGAAAGATTTTAATTATTGTACAATAATGCTCCTACTAAAACTACTCATTTTTGCAAATCGTGATCTGAATTTAAAATAATCATAATCATTGCAATGTTTTGGCTGAAACGACCTTTGTTATATTATTTAGTAATAAGGTTTATTTTTTTAGACGAGTACTTCTTAACGATCCTCTCTTTCTTCTCCTGTTTTGTAAATTTCTTATGTATTATTAAAGTACGTAAATTACAATATTATGGTTTTGCAATAAAATGGAGATATTTAATAAAGTGGAACTACATTATTTCATTACTTTGGCAATACCAAGATGCTAATTTAAATGTCTTTGAAATTTTGTTTCTAACATTAATATTTTTTCACATTCAAATTTGAGAGTTCGTTTTAAAGAAACATTGCGAAAAATCATTATTAATTTTTTTACGTTTTTTTTTAAATTTTTTATTTCATATTTTCGATCTGTGAATTTGAATTTTTCTAAAATCTAATGTATTGTTATTTGGATACGTAAATTTCAGAAATATAAAAATTTGCCTTTTTCGTCTAATTGGCGTGTTAAATAATATAATAATTTTTAACCTAAAATTGTTTTAAAATATGAATCATTCCTTTCGGAAAGTGCCACTAATTTCTGGATACCGTTTGGTGAAAGCAACAAATATGCACTTGAACCATTTTGCTTTTTTTTAAACTTACAATAGCTTACTCCGAGCCATCTGGGTGTTGTCACTTAAAACGTTTTAAACGATTACAGCGCCCTCATTTTTTATCTACTATAAATTGTCAGACAATTAATAGAGTGAAAGTACAAGTAATTAATTATAAGTAATTTGTTATAAAACTACCGTTGAATGTGCAAAAAACCTTGCCGACGTCGGTTCCGAAGAATACGTCAAATTTGTCATCCACCACATTTAGGTAGCGGGTCGCTCTCCCGTGGGGAGAGTTTTCTTCTCGTTTTTTCCTCTATAATTTCCTTCCTCTTTGCATTACTCCCTAATATTGTAGTCGGTATAAAACCGTTGTCTCGTACAATGAGCCCAGTGAATTCATTTCATTGGAATCTTCTATTAGGAATACGTAAATTCTACTCTTGGCCTCACTGTATGTGGAAAAGATCTGTTTTGTTAATTCTGAAGAATCTAAAAAAACCTCACTATTTCTGAATATTGCCACGATGGGTTGGCCTCGGAAAATTGACGTATAGCTTGGCATTTAATTGTAGACATATATTATTTTTTTAACTACAAAATTTCGTTACTATGGCAATACCAAACTGCTTAAATTGTCTTTGAAATGTGTTCTTCAAAAAACAAATGTTTTCATATGTTATCCACATTTGATGGTTCATTTGAAAGAAACAAGGCATATCATCAAAAAAAATGTTTTAATTTTTTTTAAATTATAATTTCTCTCTCTAAAATTGATTTTTAAATTTATTTATCGTCTAATACATGATTATTTACATACATAAAATTAAGAAATATAAAAAAATGCCTTTTCATCTAATTGTCTTCCTTGTAAAGCGTTTAATAATCGAACCGGATTCGCTCTCCTAGTCATTAAAACAAGCTTTCTATTTTTAACGAATTAAAAATGGCACATTTAAATTTTTTTAAATGTTAGCTTAAAAATCATTTTTTGACGAAAAAATAAAAGAAAATGTTAAAAAGAGATCAAAAAGATATATAAGAAGAACATGAAATTAACGGAAATATATTATTACAATAATTTAAATATTCCACACCAATACAAGAACTAATGTGTTAAAAAAGTCGTATCAACAATATCATAATATGAATGTACTAAATTAATGTGACAAGACATTGTATGTATATCTTCAAGTATCCATATAATATCGACATACGGCGCCCTCTACAGTTTTTTCATCCAAGCAACGGAGGGAATTAAAAGCCTACCCACACGAGGATAAATTTTCATTTCGGGACCTGGTGACGTTTTTTCATTGTTGTCGTTCTTTTATTATGTTTTTCGTTTTTATGCAGACATGGATTTTTTTCCAAATACGCATGAAACTTTCGGCAAAAAAAAAACAATTCCTCGAAATAAATTCCCCAGCGTAAACCTTTTTACGTATTTTTTCTTCTCAAGGTAACGTTTCTAAAATGAGGGTATTGTTTTATTCGGGAAGAGGTTAATCATAATTAATTTCTTCTGCCTTTCCAGGGGGTTGATATACTACCGTCGTTTGCTAACTTATTTGGAAACCATGCATAATAGAAACAAATGAGATATGGCATGGAGCTACGACCAAACTGCACGGACTATAAAACGGCGGAATCCATGAAAGTTATGTGTTTTGTAGAAACAAATGTGGGGCGCCGCTGTGCCTAGATGCGAATTGCAGCTGTACGGGAGAAAAATGTAGGCGACACGCCTACATTTGTGATGTGCGCGGTTCCCTGCCAATTGCCCATATCTCTTTTGTCAACGTTAAGAACAGAAAAAAATCGTTTATCGTAAACACCCGAAAATTGCGTTATAATGTACATGGGTAAAGGCAAATCATTTTTAAAAGCCCATGTTTGAATATATTTTGTGCACATCAATACTGGTTCATACTGGTTCGAACTGACTTGGAATACCCGTCCGCACTCCCCTCTTTCTCCGCAGTAGTCTTATGATACAGTACACCACTATAAAATCAATAATCTCTTTTAAATGATTTTCCTGTATCTATACTGTTTTATTATATCGTAATAAAATGTGTTAGCTATAAAGATGAAAACTCTATTTGTATTTGATTTGAAGTAGTGAAATCTCTCAAACGGTGAGCATTGGCGTTATGGAAAATGCACGGCTGTATGTAATTTGAGATGAACGTAACTTTTTTAAATGCTCAGTGATAATTTCATTACGAGTTATGGAGTTTAAAATATTGATTTCATGCTTAAAAAATAATTTTTCAAAGTCAGATTTTTATCTTCTTGCGTGAAAAATCGGACTTAAAGAAAAATCTTCACACCTGATGTTACATTGTATTCTCAAAACTTATCACCAATGTCGTGCACTGCAATATTTCCTACCTATTAATTTCATATACGCCTTAAAACAAGGTTCCATTTGCTTTACCCGACAACAGATATAATGTTTTGATCAAATGCTTTTTTTAAAACGTTCATCAAATAATTTTTGAAAAATTTTATTATTTTTTTTTAAATTTATAATTATTTTTATTGAGATTTAGAAAAATTATTGTGATATTTAATCATTGAAGTAAATAATATTAACATATCCTAAATGAAAGATGAAATCAGACAAAAGGACAGAAACTAAAAAGATTTCAGTTGCATCTGGGACTCGAACCCAGGTCCTCTGCCTATCCGGGGCAACGCTCAACCGACTTAGCTAATGAGACTAGATTAATTTGTGTCATCTTCATCGATATCATATCTCAAATTCAAGATATGTGAATATTATTTTCCATTTATAATCTCATATTGGCAGCTATTTTTATGATGTTTACAGATGCGACTGAAATCTTTTTTAGTTTCTGTCCTTTTGTCCGGTTTCATCTTTCATTTAGGTTATGTTAATATTATTTTATTTATTTTTTTGGTTTGTTATTTTTTTAAATAACTATTTGGTTTGTATTAGCGGTCCACAAAATTTCAATGTTTTACAAAAACTGCTATTAAATATTTTTATGCTTGCATTTCATTGTTCTTTCATCTCAGTCCATTTTATTTTCATGAAAATACTATCCCGGAGACACACAGGTACGTCCATCTCTTGTCACACGTACAGTGTACAGTTGTCACGGTATTTTGTTCAGTGAAGTTAGGCGAATGTCTTTGTAGGAGTGAGTCAACTTTCCTCTCCATTATTGAAAAGGTCTGCGCCAGAAACAATGTTGTAGGGACAGTTCTTCCAACTATATCTTTAGTCTGAATGCCAAACACGTACTAAAATTCTTCAATAAATGCACACTTTAAAAAATGTGCTTTATTTTTAAAGTAGATAACGGTAAATAGAAATCCAGAACCTCAGCATCCCTAAATAGTACAGTTTTTCTCCATTGATTTGTTAGTCATGAGAAGTAAATATTAACTTACTAACTAAGCATCACGCTATTTCTCCGCAAGAGTAGGCAGAGAGGATAGACCGCCACACAAATCTGTCTCGACGCACACCACTTACATAAAAAGTGGCCAAGTCAAAGTCTTCTTTTTTTGGCGTATTGAGATTGAAGATATTTGCATGGATGCAGGCTCATAGTTTCATGAGTTAGGATATTAAAAATATTCTGAGTGAGAAAGGGCATCAGCCTTAATTTGCCAACGAACAGGGATTTTTCCAATCCTTTTTATATGCTCATTATAGATGTATCATCTCATACACACTCTTCTATTATTCTGACTCTTGACGTGACCCGAATTATGCCAGGTCTTCTTTGGGCGTCCCGACTTCTGCTACAATTAACTTCCACGTAATAATAATATTTAAATTGTTATTAATATAACACGACACACGAATATTGTATTCTATATGAACTGTCGTTAGGTAGGTGACTTTTCATACGCTTCGTAAGACTACGTGTATCACATGTTAAATTTATTGTCAAGTCGCGAAAGGCACGTTATTTTCATATTAAGGATATTCAAGTATAGGCAAATTGTCATGGAGAGCAAATTATATTAGGTACAGGTAATAAAGAGCTGAAATATCACGTAGAACACAAATTTTTCAGTTAAGTAATAAACAAGTCAGAGTTACCGCGAAGGAAAGGTTGGTATTTAAAAAAAAATCAAAATGGTCCAGAGAACAATTGTAATTTTTCACTGGGGGGATGATTACGAAATACTGAATTTGTCGCTTGAAATCTTTCCTTTAATATTGTGAAGTAAAGATTCTAAATATCACAAAAATGTGTACTTTTCATTTTTGTTTTAGTGGCTATCGTGGTGTCACGAAGAACAAGAAATTATTATATTGGAGATAATTATTATATTGCGCCCTTGAGGTGATTTTTTCCCGAAAACGGCGGTAAAGAAGTAATCCAATTATTATTATTATTATTAACCACCTACAATCAAATGTTCAAAGAAATCAATTAATTTTATTTATAGGGTTATAAGGGAAGAATTCATTTGGTAAATTATTTTCATATTAGGGATGAACAATTTATAGTCGATTTGTCACGTAAAATAAGTAACTTGTAAATTTCAAATGATAAAGCAAGAAAAAAGCTGATACAGGGAGCATTTTCCGTAATGGGGTTTGAGTCAAATTGTCAGAGAGGGGAGTTTTTTTTATTGTATTTCAAATGAACAACCTCAAGTCAAAATGTTATGAGTACGAGTACCAAATTTTCATATTAGAGGTAATGTAAGAGTTTACTTGTTACGGGGGTTAACAAATTATACGGTCGTAACTACTGAAGAGATGAGTCGATATAAGTGAATTGTAGACATGTCCGTTTGCTTGAAGTAACCATGATAAGTTTTTGCTGACTTGATCACATATTGAACTTTGTCTAACATTTCCAAATGTTGATATTCTTTCCAGAACAGAAAAACATTTTCATACGCCTGCCAATAGGACTAGAAATCATTAAGTTTTAGATCAATTTAGCGGTCTCAGTTCATAGCAATCATGTCCCCCTTCTTCCTTAACTAGATTTCCAGACTTCTGTAATAGCACCTATAATTTTCATCTGAATTCTATCAAATTCGTCTTTTATAGTACCCACTTTAGTAAGTTTCTACCTATTTCTTGAATCAACGTTTCGCTCAATTTTTAATTATTAATTATTTGTATTGAGATTTAAAAACCGCATTTTAATATTTAATAATTGTAGAAAATAATATTAACATAACCCAAATGAACTATGAAAACGGAAAAAATGAAAGAAAATAAAATGATTTCAGTCGCATCTGCGACTCGAACCCGGGTCCTCTGCCTATCCGGGGCATCCGCTTAACCGAATTAGCTATTGGGACCAGTTCAATTTATGCCATCTTCATCGATATCATATCTCAAATTCGAGATTTGTTAATATTATTCTCCATTTTTTATCCAATATTATTTGGCAGCTATCTTTATATATTATCTTTTTTTGTGTTCAAGTTTAATTTGTAGAACTCCGTTTTTATTTATAGTTTTTAAAAATGTAATAATAACTATTATTATTCATAAAATTAAAAGAAAATTCTTTATAAATTAATTAAAAAATATACTTAGTATTCACTACTTTATAATAAACATTGTTATCTATCTACATGTTTCGAAAGCGATGCTTTCATCGTCAGGTAATATAGTATTCGTATATTCCTGACAATGAAAGCATCGCATACGAAACATGTAGATCTCAATTTATATTTATAAAATGGTGAATACTAAGTATATTTTTTAATTCATTTTTTAATAATGACGCCTCAAAGTGAATAATAAATCGTTTGAAGAAATTATAAAATTCTTTCTTTACATCATCATTAGGATACGCAATATACTTTGTATCCTGACGAAGGAAGCTTCGTTTCCGAAACATGTTAATATTTATATAATAAACAGTGGTGTAAACCAAGAATTTCATATACATTTTTTTAATAGTGACGCGACAAAATAAATACACATTTATTGAAGAAAATGGTTCGTTTATTAAAAAAGTTCTGCTATATGATTATTATTACGCATGACAACTGTTTCATTTTACGAAGGCAATATTAAATCGTGTAGAAGCCACTTCAAGCGATATATTTATATTATTTCTCTGTAAGTACTTATAATGAAACTCGGAATGTTTTCATTTTTATTACCAATGCTCTTATTAATTTCTGCTTAAATTAAAGGTTATTTAAATGGTTACATTATACTGTAACGTTTACCTACTTAAGAGTTGGTGTCTACCATTGTTTCAAATTTGACTAAAGGTTATTATCGGTGTTCATTCCAAATTAATTTTAACTTGAAATGAAGGTGTTTTGTTTTTCCTCTGCATAATTTTACTAACTTGTATCTTTGGCTATAATCGATGGCAGTGTTAATATTTCGGAAGGCGAAACAGCTATCACACGTAATAAGAATTACCTAGCTGAACTTTTTTTTTTAAATAAACCGATTTTTAAATTGAATAATAATAGCTATTATTGTTTTTCTTAAACTTTAAATTAAAATATTCTATCTACATTACCACATAAGGTACTCTCAATACGAATTAAAACGCTTGTTGTGCCATTTTTCCAAACAATTTTAACCAATCACTTCAAGCAGTAATAATTTCATCAACACCATCAATCATAAGGAGCCACCCCATAGATTCAAACATCGCTTAGCTTCAATTTATACAATTATTATTTTCAACCTGCTTTTGAGAGTCCACGTGGCGTGCGAGCGAGAGCAATCGTGCAAACCCTCCCCCGAAAGAGGGGGAAGAACCTATACCACACCCCCGCCGTTAAGGGAGGCTCTACTGTGAGCGACCTAAATCGACCGCCCAGCAGAATATTTCGTGGGTATTTTGTATCACAGAAACGGAGCTTGAGCTTAAAGCTTGATCTTTTATTGCGAAATTTGCAATATGCTTCACACGATATTATGATACAATTTTTTTTCTTCATTTTAATTAAGGTTTGAATTTAATAGTTTTGTGCTATGTGCTTTTTTTAATATAATTATCTTGTAATATTTAGAACAAGTTCATTATTTTGTACACTTGTTGAAGGTCTAACAGTAACTACGATGAAACTGTCCATATTGCTTTTTTAAATTGTTGAATATTTTCATTCGTTCTAATCTCTTCTGATTCCTATCAAATATTGTCTCAAATTGTTTACATAATATTCATTATTTTTGATTGACCGTTGTGCTTAATTTAAAATTTTCAAGTCAAAAACAACGACTTCTGTCTATCTTAAGATCCATCTAGACCCGTACTTCAAACATCTATAAAAAAACATTCATACCAGTTATAACTGCCCAATTTTCTGCCATTCCCCGCTTCCTTAAGCCTCACAGTAAACCCCAATATAGGATACCATAGTCCTACTGATTTCAGGTTGATGAGAGCAGTTGGAACTATACTTTTGTTATCAGAATGCAGTGTATCCTGACGAGAAAAGCTTCGCTTTCGAAACACGTTGATATTTATTGAAAACAGGGGTGTAAATACCAGACCGATCAGTGGCTGAGTTGGAATCGTGGTTGGGTCTCACCCAGGCGTCGTGAGTTCCAATTCCTCGGCTGGCTAAGTCTTCCATTACGACACAAGCAACATCTTTCGCTTACTGTGATGGTAGTAGGAGATTTTTAAATATTGTCTGGTTATTCGTAACCAGAGAATATTTGTCTTTCTTTAATACAGAGTAATTCTTATTAATACAATACAAAAGAATAACTTTGTTTAGAGCACGTTTTTAACATATAAATATCTACATGTTTCTGAATCAAAGCTTCCCTCATCAGAATAAACAATATACTGATGAGGGGAGCTTTCCTTCTGAAACATGTAGATATTTATATATTAATAACAATGGTTTAAACAAAGCTGTTGTTATTTTTTTTTTAATTTTAATAGTGATGCTACAAAATCATTACACGTCTTTTGAAGAAATAATAATAATTAATTTATTAATAATGACGCCACACATTAATCATAATTCTATGGATGAAAATATGACAATTTGTTTTAATTTTTCTTTCCCTTGGAACTTAGCGTAATAGATTTATTTCAAACGCATATCCAAATGCCTTACTTCAGAATCTCAACACTGAATGTAAAAGACTATTGAAAAAAACACTAATAGTCACACTGAATAAAGTTTGCGCTTGAAGGATTTATAAAAAATAATCGCAGAGAACCAGAACACTGCATGAGTCAACGAAATATATGGGTACTAAATACCGCTTTCGTTCGTGATTCCAGTCAGCTCCGTAGTCATTGTTAAAAAATCTCTGAAACCGAAAACAAGAAAAGCACGCGCTCCAGTTAGTGTAAAATATTTCAAAGTTCTGATATTGCAAGTCTAATATCGTATTAAGAATGCCGATAAACGAAAATCAATTACGAATAAAATGTCACCCTTCAAAATCTAATAGTACTTTATAATATCCGTAATAAAAATTGTTTCTGTTACTTATGATTACCGTTTTAAAATAACTTTTATTGCATCAGATGCAGATGGCTGGAAAGGCCATTCAACTAAGCAGCCTGCAGCCTGATTTTGAAGGGTCTCTCCTTCTAAACGGTTGAAAATTCTTTCAGCAATGTTATTAAATATGCTTTCAGCGCGTTCAAAATATAATTTGACGCTTTTAATCAGAAATGGAATTAACGTCACAGTCACCTTTGACCTGAGATTTTAACAGGTTTTCCAACAATTGATATTACAATCAAGCTTTTAATGTTTTATTTTATTTGATTAATCAATTAATTTTCTAAAGAGTCGAAGGGGAAATGTGCTTTTAAATGTATTCATTTTATTTTTTAATTAATTTTTGAATAATTTTGATACATTAAGGTAAGGTAAAAATTAAAAAAATGTATTTATGTTACAGATTTTTTTTCATAATCCTCACTAGGAGATCCTGTGCTGAGGTGAACTAGGTTTTGAATAAGAGGGTTTCAGCGACTTCTATATTTCAACTTCAAGATTTGGGTATCATATTTTCAGTAACTTCTATGACACAGTTTTAAGAATACTAGTCAGTTCTTCTTCTCTTAATTCCTTAAGCCAAGTTTTGCTGGACTTATTTATGCTTGGAAATTATTCAAAAAATCCTATCCGATATAAAACATAAATTCATGTGCGTAGAAACAGAATTTCAGGACATTTTTTTCTGTTAATCCTCCATAGCTTATTTAGTTGCGGTTTTCTCCCCTAGTTATTTAATTCCCTTGGTATCCAGTGAAAAACCATGTATATAATGTCATATCATTTTATCTTCCTCTGTTGTTATTTGTACCTACGTGATATTTTATTATTTACACCCTTAGTTTCTAAATTGTTATTTTATAATACCTGCTCATGAATATTTTATGTCATAGTTTTAATTTGCATATATATATTATAATAACAGATATACTATTGTAGTATATCTGTTATATAACAATTATATTAGTTTAGGTTAGTTAGCGCGTTAGTTCAAGCGCACTTGAAGTGAAATCACACAAAACTGCGCTATATAAATGCTTTGTTATTATTATTATTATTAGTATAAAGCATACTTGAGGTGAACCTTCACAAACCTGCGCTATAAAAATGAACTCTTATGATTATTATTATTATTAATGTTATTATTGATTGAATTACTTTGTTTGATATTAAGTGGGAGTTTTTTGTATAATTTTACAGCTAAAAAATCAGATCTTTGTCCAAAAGTAGTATTACACTTAGGTACATTTAGCTCGTCTAGTTGCTTTGCTCTGGTATTATGATCATGGGGAGTCATGGCCATTTTGTCATTTTTGAGATGATGAACCAGAAGATTTATTGTACATTAAGTCTTGATAATGTATTTCAGAACTGTTTTCACTTGTCTTATTTTATCCAATATGTGGCATAGAGATATTATAAAATTAATGATATTTAAGTCGTTTTTTCTCATCAGCATAAATGCAAAAGTCTAACATTTATTCGTTGTCACGATTATTAACTACCGCATTAACATTGTTCCAACCAAGGAAACTATTTTAATACCTTGATTATATTAACAGTTTCGATTTAAGGTCTTGTGCTCAAAAACAATATTATGCAATTCACTAAATTACGCAATATAAATGTTACATATGTATTTTTTTATGATTGCTGTACTCGACAACAATAATCAACTTATTTTTTTATATGAATAATTTAATTGCGCACGCCGGGATTGGAACCCGCGACCTTTGGATTCGTAGTCGAGAGCCTTACCCCTCGACCATGGAGGCTGTCAAGAGCCGTTTGAAAAGAGTTAAGCTTATAAGATGGCATATTTCTTGAAACTAATTTTCAACATTGATAAGTGAAATATATATTTTTTTTAACTTTTTCTCACGACCACCATACTAGGCTCATGCCCATATCACGATAGTCGTAAAAGTAATATATGTAAAATAGAAGATATAAAAACTTTATGACCTCAACAGAGAAATATCGGGTTACAATAGATCTGTTAGTGGGGCGTTTGTGACAATCATTCTGTTGTAAATTTAATAAAATTATGAGCGTTAAAGGGCTATTTTTGTATACTTGGATGCGGCACGATTAGGATGAAGTAAAAAAAAATAAGTCGAAAAACTTTTCACACAAAATACTCTTTCATTTTCAAGCATCAAACGTTCAATTAAACAAATGAATAATGCTCATTTCCGGCCTAACAAGACCGAATTGCAAAATGATACAAATTTAAACATTACCTTTCGCCGGGAGGGCAGGGCACGCGTCACTTTGCCTTTCCGGATGACGTAATCGCACGCCGGGTTGTATCTGCCCAGGCATTTTCAGGTACGCTACCTCCCCCACCCACCGCAACCCTCGGCCGCCCCTTCCGCACCATACCGCCCCCTACCGCTCACCCCGCATTTCTCCAGCTTCCCCGTCTCCTAACAATCCTCCCCTGATCGCGGCAGCCTCCGACTACCTACTCCTAGCCAGATACTCGTACCATCCGGTTTTTATATTCTTTCTCCTTTGTTCGTGAACAAATTTTTCCAGATACTCGTACCATCCGGTTTTTATATTCTTTCTCCTTTGTTCGTGAACAAATTTTTCTTAACTTTTACGCTCCGACCGTTAAACTCGGGTAAAAATAATGGCCCTATGTCATTCATGCCTTAGTATTAACCTAAGTTTTATTATTTTTAATCCGTCTCACCCTCTTTATTGCATAAGGTTCTCAGTAATTAAAGATTCTGGAGGGACTTATTAACCCAAAACTGGTTATTAAATTATCTAGGAAGGTTAAATAAACTCCCTCTTCAGGGCGTTCTTACTTCATTTGGAAACTTGATATAATAAACTTGCTGTAAAATATGTCGAAAGTCACCAAAACTTGGACTTGACTTTGACTCAGAAGAAATGTATTGCATACTTTATATATGATATTTCATCCACATTTTATTATGTTGCATAAAAATGAAACACGCCTTTTGAGAAACCTACTAAAATGTTTTTGTGGGATTATATTTTTAAATATGTTAATTCATTCCACCCCAGTGTCTCTAATATTATTAATTTGATGTAGTCAAATGATTCCCATTTATCTTAATGACTAATCATAACTCACGTTTCTCTGGCATTTTAAGCTTCAAAATCAGATCAATCATGATGACAGCTGTAAAAAATCATTAATTATGAACAAAATACAGTAACAACGAAGATTCGGTCCTTTCTCTCACTTCAAAGACGCTCAACTCTTGTTCGTTAATTCCGAGGCATCTCGCCCGCATCTCCAGGCAGAAACCTGCTTTACCGACAGTCCTCCCGAGAATCCTCCGTCGCAAGTCATCAAAGGCATTCACGCAAGAACGCCTATTTAACTTCAAATCGCTTCCCATTATTAACGAAAATGTCAACTAGGGCCTCGCTTAATAAACGAAATTGTTAAAATTGAGCCTCCCAAATCGCACTAACAAACGAAAAGCTCTCCACAAACTTGTAACTGTAAAAGTTTTAATGATTGACGTTTAATAGGCAAAGTGATTATTGTCAGTTTTTAGTATCACCATAATACTTACGCCCGATACCAGTAAAGCACAGTACTCATTTTTAAATCGTTTTCTTTGATTTGATTGACTCAGTATGTAAAGGTAAAAGTACATACCCCAGCCTTGTCTATAATATTCGACACCATCTCTACGGACTAAAGCGGAAATGGCCAACCTTTTTGACAAGTGGGTCAAATTTTGTTCATTATTTTTTTTAGCACTAACTCGTTGGTTAATAACTCAGTTACGTCACTTGGAAAAGGGACGGGAGGATGGTTCAAAGCAAACGGGGAGGGGGTTCCACGTTTTATGAAAATAAATGCGTGGATCATTTAAAAAGCCTGCATGGGTCAGTATCTGACCCGCGGGTCGTAGGTTTGCCATCACTGGACTAGAGCAATTCTCAAATAGCTTCTGGTGACAGCGTCACAGGAAGGAGCCTCCTATGAACGGACAGCAATGTATTCAATGGCGGCCATTGGAATCCAGACAAGGGCCTTACGAGTGACTGTGTAGATTTTCCCGGTTTACCCGCACTTCAAGCTTAATTACTTATTAATTTGATAGTAACATGGCGCCCTATTTAAGATCTTTATTGAGACGACGTATTCATGTTTGCAGATTTGCAATTACCCTCTATTTATTTTGAATCAGCCAAATCAAAATGATAAACTAATTCAGTTATTTAGAGTAATTAATTAATTATTCAAATAAACCATTCCACTAATTCCTCTTAATGGCATATTTACATATATTTTCATATGAAGCGGTTACTTGATGATGTCACATTAAAATTTAAAAAATAAAACAATTATAATAAAAAACAGTAATTATTGAATGAAACACTAGTATATATTGATTAACTTGGCGGGTTTGCGATAAGCCGACGTAGCTCAATGGTAGAGCATCTGACCGGCAATCAGAAGGATGCGGGTTCGAGTCCCGTCGGCGACATTTATCTTTGCTCGGAAAGGTTTGTTTTCAATTTGGATGAGGGTTTCTGGCTAATAATTATTGTTTATAAAAATAATAATTGTTACCATTTGTGACATTAAAATTTAAAAAATAAAACAATAACTTAACAAGCATATTTATGTGTTCAAATAAACATTCATATTTACATAAATCTTTGAATTTATATTTTTTGACATGATAAAGAAACACTGCTAAATCACCAGGTTAGGTTAGGTTAGGTTTTAAAGTGCTTTGATTGTGTACCGATTTCGATAAAATATCGTTCGACTTTTTAACGTCTCACAAGAACATGATATCCGAAATGATATTTTTTTTTGTTAGACTCAAGTCCAATCGATGACCGGATTAATGGAATCGATAAGCCTCGTTCATTTGAATAGGTGCGATAAATTCAAATCGTTTTAACTCGATTTCGAATGAGTCGTTTGAAGGGGTAAGTACGATTTAAGTCTATTTTTAATACCCGTAAAATACAAAGTATCGTTTAAATACGAAATAGCTTCTGCCTTTGTATGCCTTCCTTTTAAGATCACTTAGGAATATTGTAATACTTATTAATAAATAAACAATCAATACGATTCATAAAATGAAGCAACTATCTTATAAATTATTACAAATAAAGTGAACAATCAAACGGAGAAACCGTAAACATCATGCCCGTTTTCCATACATTTTTTTTTTTAAAGTTTTCATAAAACTTACTCTAGTACCATACACAATTCGCAATTTTATTTAAATTATGGTCTATTCTGCCGTACTAAGTAAAACACAGTATCTCCCTTGAGATACGGCACTATTACAGTGCTTAGAAAAAAAAAACTGTTATTTTTTTAAATCTGTAAAAAAATTAGGAGAATTTTCTAGATATACTCGTATAACTCTGTCGAAGCCGGGTAGTAAAAGTTGTGATTTAAATTTCTCTGTAAACAGATTTTTGTAGTATTTATTCATTAGAATAATATCATCAGCTTTACAAAAATTATACGGAAAAAAATGTTACGAGATTCGTTAAATCATCTATTGAACGTGATTTGGATGTCGTCGGAAAAACATCATTTGACGAGGATCATCTCTGAATATTTCATTACGCCCACCCTACTTTATCAACAGGGCTAACAAGCAAATAACAGAGTTTTTTGAATAAATAATCACCAAGCATTTACCTATATTCCTATATGAAACGAACAATATAAGCTGTGCCGCCAAAGCTGTTTCTAACCTAAAAAAATTACTTTTTTAACCCTGTCTGTACCAGAAGGGAAATGTTTCAAAACAAAGTTTAATTCATCATTTACTTCTATATTAATTATATAGGTCAAAATTACATTTATGTAACAGCATTACACAATAACATCCTCCACAAGCAGCATTTTTTAAAATCCTTTTTTAATTCATTAGAAAAATTAATCAGTGTCACTTTTGATAGCAGTCAGCTGCCAGAGAGGGAACATACTCGTATATCGGAAGTCTATTGTTCATCACACTTGAGTCATCAAATGACTTATTAATGATTATCCTGATACGGTCATAAGCTTAGAACGATGATCAAGAGAATTCAAATAAAATGTAACATCTAAAAAAGTTCATTAAAAAAACTGTTCAAGCGCTTGCATTGTACTGCTTAAAATGTCCTATTAACCTTACGGCTTTAGCAATATCATGATGGTAATTATCGATTAATATAAATAATATTATAGCCGGTCATATTCCTATAACTTCGTGGGAGATCCCATACACTTATTTATGCTCCGAAAGCGAGAACTAAAAATATTGAACAACTGCTGACCCTGCACAAATCGCAAGTGCGCCCTACTGTAGAATCTGGCAGCCACCTCTGGTCGGGGACCCCAAAATGTCTGAAAAAACCCTTGACTCAAACGGGCGGTCCGTTTGATAGATTCGCCTATCTTCACAAACAGGTTGCAAACTTTGGAGCACAGACGTCAGGTGGGAATGTTGTCCTTGTTGTACAGGTATTTTAACGGAAGATGCTCTGAGGAACTAGCGTCATTATCCCTTCGTCACCGGTGCATAGTCGGGAAACACGCCAAGCGCGCGCCCAACATTTCCGCACGGTTGACATTTGTCACATGAAAACGGGTCGCTTCTACGACTCGTTCTTGTATTCAACATCTCGGCTGTGGATTGATCTGCCAGCCTCTGTATTACCTCCATCCTACAGCATGGGTCTCTTCAAGACCCAAGTTCACTCCTTCCTATCCTCTAAAAGACCCTCCACACAGCATCCCCAAAGATGATATAGGCCTTAAGGAAAATTATTTCCCTCAGAACCTCTTGTGTGGAGTTACTGCAAAAAAAATTCTTCTCATTAGAAAGCGCCAATCAACAAAACGACTCAACTGCTTAACGATTCTGCATTAACCGTTGACATTTTCAACATCACTTGAAGACTATCTTCTGACCAAAGTGATAAAATAGTTGTAAATCTCTCCTAATGTCTTTATACACATCTACTTTGTTGTATTTCTTATCAACCTTTTCTAGTTGTACCATCAGTAAAGAATAATATCACTTATTCTATGTTTGATATAGTTTAACAACTTTCTTACTGTTTACAAAATGTTATGTACTTACTTGTACTATCAGCTATTCCGATTACTTGTTTACGTATGTTTTCATATCATTTCTTATTTCAATGAAATGTATTCTATCTGTATACTCTTATATATATATTGGTGAACAACTGTCTTATGGACACTAACTATGACAAATAAATCCTGGTTACAAAACATATCGATGTAGTATTTTAATGGGTCGTAAGCAACTGTTGGGACCCCTGAGGTAAAAAAAATATTTAAACAGAAAAAAAACTAACACATTGGCGTAGTTTTATATATCAGTCTCTTTAAAATTCGTAGGTATGAGTTCGATACAGCCTGCCTGTTATTTACCCTCCCGCGGAAAATGGTTCTAATCAATAAAGTAAAAAGCCGCCTACAAATAAGTGCGGAAAAATTACCCAGCATCAGGTGGCCCCTCTTACCTTGACCCCCCGCTGGCGACCGCGGTACCAAAATGGCGCAACTGCCCCGCGGCGGGGGACGGGAGAGCGGTGCTTACTGCGCTAAATGGTACCAGAATGTTCAGGGATGAGAGTGGGGCTAGTTGTTACATAAAGACTGCTTATTATTCTGATGCTAAAATAAAACTTATTTGTATTTAGAAATGATTATTATGCAAATCGTATTGAATTTGATTTCCAAGTAGACTAGCCGTATTTTTTTTACACTATACGAATGCAATAACTAATTATCTCAATTATTAGTATTTTCGTTTTTTTATTATTATTATTGCGACAGGTGTTTGGCGTTCAAAGCCATCTTCAATGTAAAAGAAGAAAAAAAAATTATTTGCCGAGAATCAAACCCGGGCCGCCCGCGTGGCAGTCGAGCGTTCTACGGCTTAACCATTCAAACTACGGAATATACTGTCATTATTGTACTATTCGGATTCCGTAATGTTATTTAAAATTGCAGGCAACTTAGTTGATAGCTTTGATCTTCTCAAACGCCTATTATTTCATATCCCAAATCGCAACAGCACAGACAGCCACTCAGTTTTTGTATCCCTCATTGTGAAACCAATTATAAACAAAACTCTTTTATCTACAGATCTACATACTCATTTAACTTAAATTATTAACATATTGACATTTTTAACTCAAATATACGTGATATTAAATTAAAATCTATAACACGACGGCTCTAAAACTAGATGACTTAAACCACCTTTACATCTACTCTAGTCCTTTTTACCTTTATCCCACTCCTATGTTCTCCTCCACTCTCCCCTCCACCGACTGACATAGTTTAAGCAAACTGATGTAAAACTGTGTATTGTCACACTTTACTCATAGTATTTATCATCAGCAGCGGAAAATTTATATTTCGCATGATTTATTGTTTTTATTGTTGTTATTTATACAGCATCTGGCATATTGTAGTTATATTATAAAACCTTATTGTATGAAGATGCATTATTATATTTCAATAAATTATATTTATTAGAACTAAAACTGAAACCGAATAATATTTGCAAATATAATCCCAACAGCTTTATAACTAATAATATTGTCATGTAAGTGGTTCTCTAATTTTAACTTTAAAAACCTACCTTGCCTTAATGGTAATGGCCGCTGTGACGTAACAACAACACAAAAAAAAATTATAATAATCTGTAAAAACAATTTTACTTCGTTAATTAATAAAAAAATTGACAACGGTTGCTAGGCCTGCTAGTGATGGTTGATATCTAAAATATCTGTCACTTCGGTTTCGGTTACCGAATAAAGGATTTTATTTCATCAATATTTATATTTTTGAATCAGTAACCGATGGCGGAGACTTGAGATTTCATTTACGATTTTTTTTTCATAATATACATAAGTTTTGTATGATTAAAAAACAACCCGCAAAAATATTTTTCTTCAAAAAAAATATTTCTTCAAACCAGTTCCAAAATCCTGTAACCTCAAAGTCACCGGGATAATATAATAGTGACAGGAATATTAATCATTTCTAACTGTGCACTGAACTTTTTACTAACAACATCAAAGCTCACCGATCAGTTAGTTGTTGGCGTTACATCTAAATTTTAACGTAAAGCACATAAAAAATTATCATAGTACATCGGGCTTTACGCCAGAATAACTATTATGTAATTCCTAATATAATTTCCGTGACAAAAAACTTTTTTCCGTACATTTTTCGATAATCATTGGGTGCACACTCGGCGCCCTAGCCTATAGATGATTTGTAATGTTACCAGCGCAATAGAAGACGTAATCCCATTTAGGGATTATTTGAAGTACATTTAAATATGATCTTCATTATCACGGCGCCCCTTCAGAGATTGCGCCCATGTCTTTTGCACAGTATGAGCGTATGGCCGATCCGGAGTTGCCGTCAGACATTAAATTATTCATTTTATTATGCTTCAAATCCTAGACAATAATAACCGGTACTATTCTCAACAATCAACTCGTCCGATCTATTGAGTTACGGTAATTGTTAAGGGTCATGAGTTGAGAATATTCGCCTTGAATGAAATATATGAAATGCTCCCGGATCGTGTGACATTTTAACGCACGACGGGAAGTGAGAATTTATGTTTTACCAATTCATTTTCAAAAGTGATTTATTTTGTGGGAGTCCATTCAATTTCACACTTTTTTCTTTAAAAAAATAACAGATTAAATCAATGAATCAAAAGTGCTGATTTTGTGTGTAAATAAAATGACGAAAACTACACAACTATACAACGAAAAAAAATCATTATTTGCAAGAGGTGTATGAAAAAATAATTATTGTTGTTTTTACTATTTATTTACTGAAATTCTTATTCGGTGATTAATAATCTTTTATTATAGATAGAAGAATGTCCCGGGCGGGCAGTGTGTGTTTGTTTTGTATACAAATCTCCAGTTTTATTCCGAGCTTGATGAAATTTTGCACACTTGAACTTAGAAAGAAATATAAGTTTACTGTCTGCATGAGATTTCAAAAAACCACCCCCTTTCCCATTTCCCACCCTTTATAGCATAATGCTGGTACTTCTTATAAGATATCATACACGCTTAACATTCAAAATAAGAGGAAAACTACTAGGTAGGGGTAGGGGCAGGGGTATGTTCAGGGGTAGGGGCAGGGGTAAGAGTTATTTTAATATTAATTAAAGTTTTTTAATGTTTTTTTTTTAATTCAAATTAAACTTTTTTTTTCAATAATATCATCATCGATCAACCGTCATCTGCTCGACACTTACAATAAAATTAGCCGACATTTTATTGTCACCTGTTATAATGTTTGAAACATATTCGTTCAATCATATTAAAATAGTCTAATACATACATCTGATACATATTACATTAAACTCGATACAGGTTTTGTCCTAGTTAAGTTAATAATTATTGCATTGCAAAATAATACATTTCAAAAGAAAATAAACAATAAATAAATACGTTCAACGAAAAATTCAAAGAGTCGGGTGCGCCTTTTTTATTTTATTTTTTATTCTACAACAAACCTGAATTCTACATATAAAGTAGTTAATTTAAACTGGTATTGTTCTGTTATCGTCCTCAAGAAGTCTGAATTACTCTCCCCTGTTAGACGAATCAGTATTCTAATTATTCTAGTATTCTAAACGTGGCACTTATCAGTAGTCTGTTATTCTACTATCCATGGTCTAGTTTGCTAAATCTGTTGAATTTGAGAACCCAGCGTTATCCCAATTTCAATACATCTTGTTAATCCCGAATAATTACAGCAAACTGGATGGTTCTATGTATAAATTTGCTACATAGCAGTACGCACACTCAAAATGATTAAAAGGCCATTTTCATAAAGCCAAATGATAAGAATCATTTGGCTTTATGAAATTGTTGTGGTGCAAATAATGTTGCTTCAGAGACCTGGTAAAGAAAAGAAAACCCGTTATTTTGGTGTTCAAATAATAACCTTTATTAAAATCTAATAATTATAAAAAGTGGTCAAATGAAGGTTCCCGTCCATTTTGGCAGACCAAGACTGAAGTCCTTTGCAGTAAGTCAGAATTTTTTTACGTAGGTATGTTATGCAACAAAATATGCTTAAAATCGTAGTGCGTGTCTGTGCAAAAATCTCAATCTGACGACAAACGAGGACTTTGAATTGTCTCCTTTTCATTTTACGCTCACGAAATATAAATGTTCTTTGAGTAATTTATATCTGAAGCAGCAAACATTCTAGAACAGTGAGCTCTGGCAACATGAAAATAGTACAGCTTTTTATGATCAAACGTTGGCATAAACTATAAATTATATAAAGAACACAATACGCCAAAGGTATTGATTGTTCCCTTAGAATCAATGATTTTTTTACACTTTAAATATGTTTAATATGAAAAATATTTCTTAAAATAATGGTGGAACTTGAGCAAAGTCTGAATTGACTGAAGTAGTTACCTACCTAGTACATTTAAAAAACGATATTCTAAAAGATTTTTGCAATAGCAACATAAATAAGAAATATGTTCGGTAAATAGTAAGAACCTGTAAATGATTTTTTGCTGACTTTTCTCTATCTTTTTTTCGGAATCATTTGAAATCCATGTTTTGTGACACGAAGGTAGTGAGTTTTATTTTTCATAATGAAGATTTGTTCAGAGAAACATGGGTTTTATGTCATTAAATGTAAAATGTTTTATAAATGTAAAATTACATGCATTAATCTATTAGTTTCTGTTCTCGGGGGATGGATACGCGTTGCGTCGAAGTCATGGTATCCGCACGGCTAGGGCCAGGGCCGGGCAAAACTTAAATATTAATGGTCTGCGTCAAGCCGGGTCAGCGGCCGCCGACGCAGGGGCGTGCGAAGCCAGTAGGCGGGGACCTACAGAATCAGTACCGGGTTACGTGTTGAAATTACGTGGAAAAAAATTACACATGACAAAGTTATATGATGAAAAAAATTACACACGAATTAATTACACATAGAAAAAATTATGAAGGGAAGAAATTTGAACATTTTTGTAAAAAAAAAATCACCTAACCTAACCTAACCAAATTTTAACCTGATCTAACTAAACCTAACCTAAAATAACTAACTTACCATCACGCCGTATCGCCACATGGGAGGTTGAGGCTCCTTGCTTCATTCACACCTAACTTAACATAACAACAGGTACTTGTAATAAGATAGATTAAAAGACTCAGGATAAATTTAATAGAAGTTGGTAAAGAATATAACAGTTTGTAGAAGTTGTAAATAAAAGTAGAAAATAAAAACAATAAATAAGAATATATGATATTTTGAGAATACGTGTTTTTTTAACTGTTTTGTTTTGGAGTGCATTTTTTCTTATGTAATCTTTTCTGCGTGTTATTTCTTCCCTTTGTAATTTCTTTCCGTGTAAATTTTATTCTGACGCCCCGGTACCGTAACGTTGCTGTGTGTTTTGCATAAGGCAGTAATGGCGAATCGGGCCGGTCGCCTACCCCCAATTCGCCCTCCTCCCCTACCGTCCCGGATCCCCGCCCCCCGCTAAGGCTGTGCAGCACCCCGTGCCCGTTCTTTTGTTCGGCCGTCTTGGGAAATTCCAAATTCAAGGTAGTTTGACCTTGTGTGGGACGCTTTAAGATTGTTTGCGTTGAAGTGGCTGCCTTAAGTGGCTGCGAGCTAATCAGACGTTAAAAACGCCTCGTGTAAACTAAATATTATATATTAAAGTAGTTTGAAAGTCAATAATTTTCCCAAAAAGTTAAACCATTGTGTTTTAATTTTTTGAAAAAGGTCAAATTATCGTAGACAAGTTTTAAAACGTCAAATATTAAACATTCAGGGAATTATCCTATTTCCTTGGTAGATATTACCTGGTTGCCTATGCAGAGTTTGAAAAACTATATCGCCATCAATTACGCAAATTGATTTTTTCATTAATTGAATTAAAACACTATTTTTTCAACTTTAATTATTATTTTATGTCCTAAAATCATAGTTTCAAACATGATAATAATAATAATATTTGTATGACTTATAAAACGCTGTTTTTGTGAAAAATCACCTCAGGGACGCTGTGAAACATGCCCTGAACGACACAGGTGAACTCTTATTGTGGAGGAAGTAACTTGTTTTTGGACTTAATTTGTAGATAAGATTTTCTTAGGTTTGTGATTTCGTGATTTGGAATGGTTTTTGTAGCAACTGTTCTAAAGGGACCCTGATTAAATTAAGAATTAGCCTTAAATCTATGTTTGTACCATTTTTAAAATGACGAATTGTAGAAGAGTTGTTCTCATTCATGGTACGTGAACTTGGTAAAGAAAACCACACTAGTTATATTTGTATTCATTGGAGAACAAATCTCAATTGAAAAGAAAAATACACAGAAAATACAAAATAACGGGCACATCTGGAACTCGCATCCAGATCCTGTCCTACCAGGAAAATACTCTCCTATTAAGCAAAAAAAATTCCATCATTTTTATCGCTATCATACTCGTATATCAATTTAAGAAATGTAATTAAAATTTTGCTAAATTACTTCCTACATACGAGTATCTTGGTTCTACCTTGATTGCAGAGTTCTACTCAATTACATTTGCTATTTAGATAGCATTTCGGGTATATATATCCTGTAAATAGAATTTCATTCTAGACTTATAGTTAATAGATCTTCGGATTCGAGTCTGCAACCGTTACCTTTTTTTTGTTTTCTGTCCTTTTCTATTTCGTATTTTCATTGAGATATGTTAATGTTATCTTCTTCAATGGTTAAATATCACAGGTATTATGAGGTATATTAGCTTCAATAAGTTATTCTAAGAAATTGAATTATAAATTTATTATCAAATTTTTTTAGTGAGTAATTTAGCAAGAATAATAACAGGCAAAGGATACGACTGAAACTTCAAAATAATAATAATATTTTTTAGGAGTTTTTTAAAATACTCAACATAAAATACAAACAAATTCTATTTATAAATCTTAGCTGTAAGCCATTAGTAATTAATAATATGTAAATTCTTATATATAAGTCTAAGTGATAAGGTATAGGTTAGATAAATTATGTTGTAAAGCGCCCTTGAGGTGATTTTCTCACGAAAACGGCGCTATAGAAATAATCCATTTATTATTATTATTATTATTATTAAAACCGTTTCAAATTAACGTCTTTCTATTTTTTTTTGTTAAATTACTTTCCTTGATTGTTTTCACTGTGAAAATGAATGTTCGCGTTTACATAAACTGGCATTTGAACTGTAACTACAATGCAAAATAATATATTATCATAATATTCCAGTGCGATAGTTCCCAAATAAGCGCTGGTACCGCGCCGCCTATTCCAGCACGCCACTGCCCTGTTAATGGGGTCGTAAAAGGTAATTGCCCCCTTCATTCGGAAGCGGATGCACGTCACTGGTAATCTGCGCGTTTCGCGGGCTTAAAAGCCAAAACGCGTCGTATGTGAATAACACAACGTCGGACAGAAGAATAATATTCGGCCTACGTAACCTTTCATTATATTTAATATTTTAACCACTTAAAATAACGATAAAAGTTGGGGGGTACGCTGCAGGTTCATTAATGATAAAAATTCATGAAGATTTTAGAAACATTAATGAAATTTACTGTATGGTTTTTTTTTTAATTTTTAAGAAAATCTGTAAATTAGCTGACAACCTAATACTCAGCTTCGCCAATAACTTTCAATCATAAATAATATACTTATATTACTATCGTATTTACTTATATTATGTTAAATTAACTGAGAAACGAATCTTTGTGAATATAAATAATATACTTATTATACTATCGTATTTACTTATATTATGTTATATTAACTGAGAAAAGAATCTTTGTGAATATAAATAATAAATATATGATATTTTGCTTATTTTTTCTGGTGATTTTTTTAAAGCTCCGTAGCTCATGTTGAAAGCATTTATTATTAGCTGAAAATATTTGCGTTGACCTAAAACTCACAAACAGAAAAGCGAAGCCTCGCCATTAGACAACTTTTGCTGCGACGAACAAACCTCTGTTATTCTTTGTAAATTAATTCAAAGTGCTTTTCTTCAAAACAATTGCTGGACCAAATCCAAACACTATTCCTACACCACGAGAGGTTCCAATGAACTCGATATGGATATGGATATGGATTTGAACGACATTCAAATCAGGGAATGAAAATAACTTACTATGTCAAAACAAAAATAGCTCGTGGGTTGGTTGCAATACGCAGCCTGTCTTGTCAAAAGAAATATAGTAATGCCACATTTTGTCTAGAATTTAAAAATCTAACAATTGCATTTAGAAGTCTGAACCGCAAAACCCATGTAAGTTCATTTTACTTTATGCAAGTTAGAGCAATCAGTTTGCTAAAATTCAAAGTTCGCAGAACTAGTAAAATACATTTCACAAATTATATTAAATAGCACATACATATATTACATGCACTGTAAAGCGCAGTTATAATGTAAATTCATGTTCTCCTTCATCTTCGTAGGGTAGAGGAGAGTTGGTGGAGGTCATAGTGGGATGCTGAGGTTATTCAGACAGTCAACGCCATAGGGAATCACTTGGTTCAGCGCAGATGTGCCGTAGGGAAACTGATGAAGGGGACATTCTTCTACGATGTGTTCTGTTATTTGAATATGTCCACATTTACAAAGTTCGGAATCATGGGTGCATGATCATATTCGCACAATGACTGTGACTGCACCGAATGCGGTTTATCGAGGTCTAATGTAAATTCGTAAAAATGGAACGCGAAAATGCCTGAGTTTTTAGAATACCAATGTATTATATGATTTGATGTGAGATGGTAAGGTAATCTATGTTTTTGACCCATTATTATCTTACAAATGTACAAAGCATCCCAGTAATTTGATAGCGAATTTCTACGAATGCTTAGAATAGCTTTTCCAGCTTATTATGATGTTTTCAGGGCGAGCTTTGAACAAAATGTATTAAAATTTTGATTACTTGAAACATTTGTAAAAATGGAACAAATAATTTCTATGTTTACAAATTAAAAACAAACATTTTTAAATATTATTGAGCGTTTTCAGTGGAGTTAATTATCGATCGAGGCTCATTACATGCCTGAGGACATTTTAAGATAATTGCTCGCTGTAGGTATGTTGACAACCGAGCTTTTACACTTACATTATCTAAGTAAGAGATTTACCAATAGAACTAATTATCGTCCGATAGAAAACTATTTGAAGGGACATCGGACAGGGATTATTTATTAATTCCAAATAATGATAATTTAATTTACGCAATTATTAAGCTTTTGATCGATTAATATGACGGATTCACATATGGCAATATTTAGATTTTTTTAATTTATTTATTTTTATTATATTACATTACATTTATTTATTGTATTACAAATAACATGTGTTTTTTTCGACCTCTAGACCAGGCAAATCTCCGTTTTTTGACAGTGAGTGAATTGATATGCGTCTTTTGTTCGAATTTTTCATGTACTTCTTAAAGAGAAAACAAAAACATGCAATTACGGGTTATAATTCACTTTACGATATTACAACTATTTCTTGTGCAATTATGGACACTGACACATCACTTCTCTTCTACGCGATTGCCTACACTGACTTTGAGTCACAGAAAGAGTTCAGTTTAAAATTTGTTTTATGGTATATAAGGCACTGAACGGGCTGGCACCATCATACTTGACCGAGCTCTGCATGAGACACAATCTTACTCAGAGACAACTCACGCTCAGGTCGGCCAAGTCTGACGCGTCAAGCAGACTAATTGAACCCTCTTGTACCAATGCTGCTAAATTTGAGGAAAAAGATTTCAATGTACTGGGTCCACTTTCTTGGATAGACCTTTCATTTGATTTGAGGTCAGAAAGCAATATAGAAACCTTTATGAAAAGTCTAAAAATATATCGACGCTATAGAAAAATAGACAATTTATTATATTATGGACTTTACAGGTTGGTGGGGATTTGGTCATTGCGGTGTGGGGACCTGATTATAATATTTAGACCGCTCGTAAAAAAAGTTACGAACCAAAATTTTGCATTAAAAATTAATTTATTCCAAGTTTCTTTAAATACAATCAAAAATTCTTTGGCACACCAATTCTGCTTAACCTTGTCCAAATAATATAAAGCCAGTTGGTCGCTTAAACAATGCCTTCAAAACGGCCCGAAGAATAAATCAGACGTATTTTGTATTCACCGGTGCTATTTCTATGTCCGAATAGCCGAGCAAAGAGGAAAGCGTAGGATCACTTATTTACCAGAGACCGTTTCCTACATAATGTATGATATTCAACAGCCTTGCTACTTCCAACCAGTTCATCCAGGTTATTCTTATTTACAGCCGATTTTATTGTCGACTTTTGTCGATAACTGCCCATAGATCTCTTTTAAGAGACAAGTCAGAATTAATTCTCATTTGCCTGGTTTATTTTCGTATCTAATTTATTCTATTTTTTGTCGATGTCATGGTTTGTCGCTGAAAACTTTCCCATATCTCGCTTTTAAAAAGATAAGTTCAAAGCAATTCTCAATTGCTTGGTTTGTTTGATGATATATTGGATAATTTTATCCTATTTTTTATATGAAGGTCAAGATTTGTTGCCCTGTTGAATATAAAAAAGAAAAAAAAAAGTGTTTTAAAGTGGTTAAAACTTACTATTTGTATGTACGAAATTTTGTGAAATACGGTTATTCTAATTTAATCGTGTTTTTAGTGAAATTTTGCCCGAAATGAAAATGAAGTAAGTACCTACGTAGATAAGTTTGTAAGCCTTCTCTGTTTTGAAGAAGTACATTCGTTACATTTGATTGATAACAGTCACGGAGGCCGTCAGATTATATAGTATATTATTATAAAATAATAAATTTCGTACATAAATGAATTAAATAATCTACTTTGTATTAACCACTTTATTAATATAAAGATATCTATATGCTTTCTTCATTAGGAGTAATACATCGCTTTCGAAACGTGTAGATTTTTTTTATATTAATGAAGTGGTGAATACAAAGTACATTATTTAATTGATTTAGTAATAATGACGCCACAAAGTGAAAACTAATCGTTTAAATAAATTATATTTATTTATAAATTAAAAAAATGCAAGAATGCAGTTTTCTTTTACCATCTTCGTGATTTGTACCAATTATGTGGTTCCAATTTTTTAATGTATTGGAAAAAGTTTGTTAATTTCTCGGTTGAAGCGGGTGCTAAAGCTAGCATATAATAAAATCAACTGAATAAACATGCCCGTGTCATCAAATTCACTATAGAAAGGATATTTGCCAAGATCTTCCGATCAAAAAGCCATTTTAAATGCCAGTGGGTATCATTAATATATTACGTCGGAAGTGAAAATTTCAATGGAGCTATGGACTACGTGCTTCGCGCTACAATGTGCCCTGTGTTCTGTGTCCACTCCGATGATAAATGACATTGCGACACGCCAGCGTGTGTTGTTAACGTGATACGAAAATATTTGATTTATGTAAAATAATCTATTCGCTAAATAATAAACCCAATATTGGGTAGATTATCCAATTTATTCTTCTATTGTAATACAGTATACGTTACTATTTAAAACCGCTATAATTTATTCTTCTATTGTAATACAGTATACGTTACTATTTAAAACCGCTATAATAACGTAACGAAATAAGCAATGTCATAACGTATTGTTTCTTGGAAAAAGGTTTGTTAGAACCAATTCTGTCCAAAGCATCTGGTTCGTTTTTGGGCCTCGCGGGTTCAATTCTCTGCTAGTTCTTCGTCATTGAATATACAAAAAAATTAGGTTATTATGATAGTAGTAGAAGAATTTCAAATATTGTCAGGTTATTCGTAATCGGAAGTATTTGTTTTTTTTTTATTATGATTAAATATTATGTATCACAGTTCCACTAGTTTAATTATAACAAAACCCTTATATGGTATAGGCATACCTATTGCGGAATTGTTTAACCCTTTATAAGGCAGAAAGATGGAGTTTAAAAATAAACTTTTTTCATACGAATATCTTAATTGGCGTATAATTAGACCATGCTTTTTATAATGTTTTTTTTTAAATTTATGTGACACCTCACATGAGTGCCCATGTATATAAAAATCACGTACAGGGGAACTATATCGCTACCCAGTTGGGCAACGTTATGAGGCGGGTTAAGGCGGGGGCTGTAGGAAAGGATTTTTTAATAGGGGTTTTGAAGAGGCCCAGATTAAATGTTGGAGGAAAGACGGATACCGGTAGCTCGTTCCACATAGGAGCCAACTTATACAAAAACAAGAAGGCAAAACGACCCATTCTCATGAAGCCGACGTCAACCCTGAACGAATGTTCTGCTCGTATCTGTTGAGTTTTACGTACGTGGACCGGAGCAGAGGGGATCAATGCTGCAAGGTCCTTCGAGCAGGCTCCATTGAAATATCTGTAGAACAGACTCAGCATACCTACGTATCATCTGTGCATCAGAAATGGTAGTCGGTCCGTTAACAACGGATTGTCAATCAGACGAACCACCCTCCTTTGCAAACAATTTAGCAGTTTTATCAAGTATTTGGAGCTCCAGCCCAGAGGTGACTTCCAAATTCAATTGATGGACGTACTTGAGATTTATAGGATTAGCAGTTGATCACTGTTGACGAATCTGCTAGCCCCATACAAGACGCCTGTCTGGATCTCTTTTCGGTACGTGTTTTTAAGGCCGATCGAAATGCGACCTTAAAACATCTACGCATATATTAAAAGCGATAGGGATCACTAAGGATTCCATTTTAGTACATTTTAGACCAAAAAGACAAGTGGCAATTGGACTGACCGGCAACTTATAAAGGGTTAAATCAAAAGCTGAAAAGCATTTTTTGTTATACCGCGCTGTGTAATTTTTTTTACATTTCAACATTTTAATTTAAGATGTTTTTATTTTTATTTTTATGTCCCAATTCTCAAAGACTCGATTTTAACAAGAAAACACTGTCGAAAAGGAAAATCTACAAAACCCTTTGATCTTTCACTCATTTTAAAATTCATTCCGTTTCTTGCAAAACCAACCATTTCAAATATTTAAATGCAAAGAGTTGAAGAATAATGTCGAGGGTTGTTTTTATGTTGCTTCATTCATTTCTTATCTTACTGTTATTTTTGCGGGTACTCTTAATATCGTTAATTAATCTATATTTCGGTGTAATTTAGGAGAGTTTGACTCACTGTAAAAAAACATTATTTAACTAAATTTATTAGTAAATATAAATATTAGAATATAAGAATTCAGCGAAGCGAAAAATGAGATCCATCTCAAGAAGTAAGGGTGTGAATTGAATTGGCTTGGAAAAGGTTTCATAAATGAAAAACTCTTTTGTAACCGTGACCAAAAACTGAATTTTAATAACTCAATGATCCGTTGAAACCTAGTCCTATTTTTGTTTCGCATGAATATTAGTAACGCTAAAATAAAGGTCGTCAAGATATATTTTCTAAATAATTTTCTAGAAAGTCTGTTTTTTAAATACGTATCTAAATTCCCCTCCTCAAACTACTTTATTTTCATAATCGAATTGCATATTTGTATGTGTGAGAACAAGAAAGTTTCGAAATTTTTATCATTATTCTGAGAAATAGAAACGTTTTAAAAATAAATTATATTCGTTAGAATTACGCTTAAGCGGAGGTTGTCGGAAAATTATTTATGAAAAATGATAATATGGTTACGAAACTTCGTATTTTATTGAAATTCATCTGACAAGATTATTAAATTTAATGCTGTTCCCATAGTTCTTAAATTCAATTAAATTTTTAATTATTTTCCTCTGAAAAACATCTACCGACATGAAATTAATAGCAATGCATTTAGTTTGAAAGATGACTTAAACCGAACCCGGGAGCTTTTGAAAGCGAATAAAAGCCCTTTGAACGAGCGCTACGGAGAGGCTTCAGTGCATTACTTTTCATGAGCTTTAGCTTAATTGAGCTTTTCAAAGTTTTAATGTACGAGCCTGTCAGATATGAAGGATAAAATATGAAATGCCGATTGAAAATATTATCGTTTGTCTTTAAATACGCGTTTATTTTTTATCAAACCCATCAATCGGGATCATTAAACATGAAACCAATATCGTTCATGTACACAGACATAAAATAAATTCATGTCAGTACATTTATGTACCGCTGATGGAAGCAAGCCCCCAACTTTCTGACGGGGGTATTTGTCCAAACAATTTCTTATTTAGATATGAGAAAACAACCAAAACTAACTATCTAACTTCTTTAAAAACGCTAAAAAACATTTGATGAAAAAAAAATTAACAAGTGCACCAACCTTATAGTTGGCGCTTTATGTAGTATTTAATAGTTAAGTAACATAAAATTGCGGAATCTGAAATACTTTTCTAAGCATGGATATAAAAACTCAATTTTTTTTATCAGTGACGACAATATGAAGAAATCTCAAATGGAAATATGAAATAAAAAAGACAGAGAAAATAAAAGAATGGCCGAATCTGGGACTCGAACCCATGACCATTATCGGTATATCCGAAACCATCGCACTATCCAACTGAGCTAATGCCATATTTTGTGTTCGAGTCCCAGACGCGTAATAGTAAAAATATTTAATTGTGGTTTATGAGTTTCGATAAGATATTTCAACATAAATAGAAAAAAACTTATTATTACGATGTTCATAAATTTGAACATACTCAATATATTTTTAATCATACAACATGGTGAAGGTTTTAAAAGGCCATTTTTGACATGCTCGTAGAAAGAGTTAAGTGTTCGAGCCAAGAATAACGAGGGTGCCAAAATTGTGATACTTTGCTGGATTATTTCTAAAATTATCACAACTTTGTTGCGTGCAGTAAAGCATGCCGGAAGCGCTGTTTATGAGGACAGAAATACAGATATTTATGCGGCATGGACAAATCAATAATTTTATTTAGCCCAACCCTGCTCCCACCACCCACTTGAGAAAAGAGCTCGTCTTAAAATTTAAGTGATTATTATCTCAGAAACAGGGTTACCAAAAATAGTTTTTTTTCATTGTTTGGTAACCTTATGGTAAAGATTTTTGTTAATATGAACTCTACATAAGAGTCCCTGAGGAAAATATTTTCCTTTAGGGCCGTTATCATCTTTAGGGATACTGCGGTGAGGGTTTTTGAGGAAAGGGAGGTGCAAACCTCCGTCTTGAAGAGACCCATGTTGTAGGAAGGATGAAACATAGAGGCAGAAAATACTATTAATATTACCATATTAATATCATTTTCCAGTAGCCTTTCATTATCCAGCAAATTTGGCGGTCTCCTTAGTTGAGTGGTTACGATTCTCGGCTACGAATCTGGAGGTCGCTGGCTCAAATTTAATTAAATTGTGTTACATAACAATTTATTCATTAAAAATAATATGTATTATATTTGCAGCACGTTACAGAGTGGTGGATACTGTCAGTATTGCCCTGGTGAAAGACCACCATTCACAATCGAAATGTTGCTTAAAATGGCTTTAGCCGTGTTTGGTGTCCAGATCTGAATAGTCAGGTACTTCCCCAACTTCCTACTTTGCCATCTATTTCTCTTCCCCAATATCTTTAGCCTTACAACATATCCCAATGGCTGCCATAATCTCACTGACTCCAGACGGCTGGGAGCAATTGGGACTCTTGTGTGGTATCAAAAAAATTATTTAAAAAAAAGATGACAATTTGACAATTACTAATATTATTTCAACATTTCGTCAAAATTTCAAATTTTATATTCAAGTTCTGTGAATGTTCTATTCAAGTTCTTTTATTATTATATTACGGATCCGTTGTTTCATGGTGCTTGTATAATAATTGAAATTAAATAGGAGTTGAATATCAATTTTGAAATTTTGATTAATCCTTCAATTTTCTCGGAAAAACCCGTACTAAGAAACCCGTAACATTCTTCGGTTGAATTTCATAGTTTAAAAAATGATACTGATTCAAATTTTATAGACCAGTAAATCTCTCCTTAAAAATTAAATTCTATAAATTAAAATATTTCGGAAGGATAATGTTATATAGCCCTCAATTAAACTTAAATCCTTACGTTAACACCTTTGAAAGCTAAATCTTTAAAATTTGTATTTGCGATGCCTGCCATTGATTGACCGTTTAATGGTTTAGGTATATAAAAAAATCTATCTTCATAACTGCTCATAAAAAATTTCAATGAAGTATGTTATTCGTGTGAATGTTGCATAGTGATCAAAATTCACATTATACCGTTCGGTAATGTGAGTTTACTACGCTTATTTCCTCCCCAAGGAACGTTTCTATAACCCTACACGGAACACTTCCAACCTACCCTCTCCCTACGACCGAATGCCCTAAATTTCAGAAGGTGAGGGCGAGTTTAAAGGGTAAGTGTCGGTGGTTCTAAACCAACTCCCTTCAATTTCAAGTCGAATCTGGGACAATGCAAATAATAAGACCGAGAGGAAAAGTCTTGAAAAGTGCATGACTGGTGGTGAAATGAACGAGGCACATGCTTAACTTTCTTTTGAGAAACAAGTTAACAAATTAAAACCATTTTTTTAACTAATATATTGATAAAACATTCATACCGTGGATTATTCTGATCTTCGTACGGAGCCGGAAGGTTGGTGAAAGTCATATAGGGATGCTGAAGTTATTCAGCCGGTTAACGGTTTCGTGAACTCTTAATTCAGTACAGATATACCTCCGGAAAAATAGTGGAGTGGACACTTTATAGGGATGTGTTCTGTTGTTTGCATGTGTTCACAAAAGATAATAGAAACAAAAGAAGATATGGCATGGAGCGTGCCGACTGTCGACCAAACTGCTCAGATTGTCAATGCGGTGGAGCTAAAAAACGTGTTTGTAGGTAGAAACAAATACCGAAGCGCCATTGTGCATATATGCGAGTTACAGTCGCATAGGTGAACGATATTGGCGACCCTTTTGTATGCGCTGTTTCATACTTATAATGGTTTCTACTAACTACTGTATCTTCATTCACATATTTCAGAACCCTTCTTCTTTAGTCGCTTCCTCATTGCTGAGGATCGTGACCCCACTCTAAACTCCCTCGTATTCAAGACTCCCCCACTCCCCACCATCCTGCGCTGCATGGAGAGCTACGGACACCGACGTTCCGGACACCTGCGAGATTTGGTCACTCCAATGCATCGGTGACCTTCCTTTACTTCTTGTGCCTTCCACTTTACCAGTGACCATGAGCTTCTACAGGTTGAAGTTCTCAATTTGGCGAGCGACATGTCCAAATAATCTGAGGATACGCTATAGCCAGATAGTTGATAACCTATTGTGGATGCACAGCTCTTCCAGAATTGACGAATTTGTGCGCCTGGCTATCTATGGAAGCCTGCGCATTTTCCTCTAACACCACATTTCGAGGGCGTCTATACCCTTCCCTTCGAGTGTCTAGGTTGCCACATCGTTTAATATCCAATAATGATTCACATAAGGCTGTTAATGATGATGAAAGTTTATGAAACCGAAGCGTGGACACAGAGAGAAGGTGGAACTCAACGCATCTCTATCCGAACTCCTGCACACATTCTTCTAGATTCATTCATAAACATGCTTTTATATGAGAATTCATCTATTATTCCAACCCTTAACAAGACCCGCTCCAATAATTTAATTAAATCGATGGACCGTGTCTTCCCTGGATATCACTGAACCCTCTTTCTGAATACGTTTGCCTTAAATATTATCCTGGCACTCCTTTCTTGTGGTCCATCCACTATACGGTTCGTGTCCAATCCAAGCAAGTGACCCTTTCTTCATCAATTACTAAGCTTACCTTGCATTATTTCGTTACCTTTTAGTATGAATTGGTTTGAATATGATTTTAGTTTGCACGAGTCAGGTGTTTATAAAATTATTGATTACTTAGATGTAAAAGTAGTTAATATTATATGCCTGTGTTCAAACCATGTTGGTTATAAAAGTTTGTGTTATTTCGAAATATCAGCAGTCTATTTATGATCAGAGGTTATTAAATAAAGTACGCGGTTCAAGGAAATACACGATGTAACTTATCAATATACTTTGAAGACGTCTATCGTAACTATTAAAGAAAGAAGAAGAACATAAAATATCGATCAGTGTCTATTCATCGTAAATGGAAAGGCGATATACAATGTCAGGAAGTGAAAGAGAGACAGCGCGCAATTTCAAATGACTCGATCTAATAGTCAAAAGATGTTATGTCATTAAATTTGGCGACATAGGTATTATTTCAAATCGACATGAATTGCAATTCTATTCTTCTAATAGTAATAGTATATACAACAAAGAAATAATATTTCTTCAATAAATGAAATAAAATTGTCTTTATTAATAAAATTATTAAGAAATATTTTGTCTAAACCACATAAGACGAAATAATATTATTTCTCAGAACAACATGTATCCTGATGAGGGAAGCTACGATTCCGAAACCTGTTGCTATTTATATATTAAACAGTGGTTTACACAAAATATTTCTTATTAATTTTATAAATAATATTTATTTTATTATGTATACGTATTGTACAAATAGCACTTATAAATCATTTCCTTTTACTGTATGTACTTTTTTTTAAATAATACGTGTATTTTTTCTGTTTTCTTTATTATTGAACATGGTATGAACTAATGACTTAATGTAAAGTAACATTTTATTTCGTTTCTCAAATCGTTGTGAATTTGTTAGTTCATCTTTGATATAAAAATTTTCTCTCTTTATAACTGTTATTTTTATTATTTTTATTACTTCGTATTTACCTAGCTATCGTCTTCTAAACCATCGGCATACCAAGATGCAAAACAAAACTAGGGTCTTATGTAAATTTTTTCAATGGGTGGGTTTGTAACAGTATTTTCGAACTCTCGATATTTTGATGGACAAAGAAATTGATTTTGTAATTCCTAATAATATATTTTTTTATAAATACATTATAATTAGCTAAATATTTCAATTTTACTAGCCATATTGTTGGTGTATTTATTTTTTAAATGTCAGTTTCAGCCAAGACGTAAGAAAATTAGTGTTATTATTCTTGAGGGTTTCATTGAAATTCGGGTGCTCTATTCTTAGTTAACCAGTACAGATTTTCAGTATTGATTCCACATTACGGAGAGGCTGGGCGATCACTTTTTTCAGTATCTCGGCACTTGCCGGGTTATGAGCGATTACTCAAAACTCTCTCATAAAAGTGTGGATAAAATAATATAAAATCCTTTGCGTTTTTTACTGGAGGTTTTGGCATGGCCGGGAGGCCTATTAAACAACCCAAAATAACAAAAGTAAAAATACAGAGGTCGGTGGCTGAGAGCTCCGAAAACAAAAAATTATCGACATTTCTCTCCTTAACCAGAAAATTTGGTATATTTCCAATATTTTTTAAGCCCACGAACGATGAAAACATTTTTTGTATGTACACGAGAATCCTAATGCCTGAAGTCAGCGAGACTATCGTGGTACTCTAATTATTGGGGAATGTGGTAAGACGGTTGAATACGTAGTAGGAGGAGAAAGGTTGTCAAGTACCTACCTAGGTGGGTATTCAATTATAAGTTATTAAACAAACTTATGCCATTTCCAGCCTTATTCCAGTATTGATTAGTCTTTTATGGTATTGAGAGTAAATCGAAGGGAAAACGATTTCATTCTTTATTCATTTATTTGAAAATTCAACCTCAAATATTCAATATTAAAATAACATCATTAATTTTGACCTATTGTAAAATATTATGTTACGGATCCACTCGAAGAAAAACTGAACATTAATTAAACAACTTGAGATAAATCGATAAAGAAATGATAAAGGGAAGTTCATTTTTTTCGATTTCACGGAAACAAACGAAGTAAACATCTATGTTTTTAAAATAACGGTTTTATTTTTTTTTTTTCACTAACTTCACATGAGGAAAATACTTTCCATGAAGGCATTTGTCATCTTTGTAGCTGAGTGGACGTTATTTTTTTATGAGAAAAAATAGTAAACATGGGTCTTAAAGAGATCCATGTCGTATGAAGGAGGAAATACACCCGGGTTGTTGAACTCAAGAACGAAGCATAGAAACCATCACTTCACGTGTGACTTCACGTGTGTGTTAGGCGCGCATTTTGCGTGTTTCCCGACTATACACCGATGTTAAAGGGATCAATGACACTAGTTTCCCGGATCATCTTCCATCGAAGTACCAGTAAAACAAGGACAGCATTCCCGCCTGACGCCTGTGCTCTAAAGATTGCAATCCGCTCATTAAGATAGGGGAATCTATCAAACGCACCGCCCGTTTCTGCACGAAGTCAAGGGTTTTTCAGGTACTTTTGGGCTCCATCTAGAGGTAGCCATGGAGGTGATCAGTAGTAGTGTACTATTTTATTACACACAATTGCTAAGTTATTACAAGAGGGGTCAATATTTTGTGATCATTTGTATTTTTTTCTAATAAACTTTACACAATTTCATCTATTTTGGAAATAAAGTAGTCTTAAAATCATACCTTAAATTCAAAACTCTGTAGAAAATTTCAAAGTATTCAAAATCAGCCATGAAAATACTCGAAGTTAATGAAATAATAAAGGTCCAGTGGCTTCAGATCAACCCTTTTTGTATTCCAACAGTAGTTAAGCGACCCCTACCTTTTCCTTCCCCCTGTTGACCTTTCCAGTTACCTGTGAAGGCCCTAATTTTTCCTGAAATTGCCTTATTACCTGCCAGTTCCAGGTTTTGGGTTACATTGTATTTTATCTCGTAATTAAAATCATTCAAATGAAACAACGTTATTTAAACACGCCTTGTTTACTGGCAAATTTCAGAACACATTGACTGAGAAAATGCAAAAGGAAACAGGAATAGTTTTTTTGTTTGATTACGCCTTTTTTTAAATCATGTATTTATTATGGATAAACTGTAAATTCTGAAAAGTTTACGCTATGGTATGTTAGATGTAAGCCAAAAAAATGTTTTTAAACACTTTATCAGTAATCAAAAACGATCTCAAATCTATTAAAAAGGTAAAATTAAAAAGGTAAAATTATTATCTAAAAAAAAAAAAAAAATTTCACACCAAATAAAAATTGATTCAGAAATCATTCAACTGCACTTAAAACACCTCATATTAAAATTCTTTCCGCAATTTCATGAAATTCAAATAATTAAATTCAATATTATGTAAATGAATTCCTCAGCACAGGAAATCGCAGTGAGAATATCAGTTTTTTAAAACAACTAAACTACAACTAAAAAAGGCTGTCACTGCTTCCGTGATCGAGTGATAAAGCTCTTAACTACGAATCTGGAGGTCGCGGGTTCAAATCCCGGCGGGCGCAACTTTGTTTTTAATTGTTTTTTTGTTATTTCACAATCAATTAATTGTAAATAATATGTAGTATGTTTGTGGTACGTTTCAGAGTGGAAGATACTCTCAATATCGCCCTGACGAAAGACGAGAATAATTAAGAATCGAAACGTTGCTTTAAGTAGCTTTAACCATCTTTGGTAACTAGATCTGAATAGCCAGGTACTTCCTCACATTCCCCTATCCCATCTCCTTCCCGCCCGACTTCCTTTAACCCCACAACATACCCCAATTGGGGATACCATAGTCTCACCGACTCCAGAGGGTAAGGAGCAGTTGGATCACTTGTGCTGTGTTCACATAAAAAAAACCTATCTTTTAAAATGTTATGAGTGTGTGATACTCCTTACTGTCTTCTTTTAATAATCGACATACTTGTAGTTGTTTATTTTATTAGATTTATTAGGAAATTGCATTTATGAAAAATTAGATGAATTAGAAATATTAAACACAGTAGTTATACTTAAAAAGGCTCCTATTACAATTGAGACGTTAATTTGACATACATTTCCCGTATGAAAATGTATCGTTTTTACTCATTCTTATGTGCAGAAGCTCGGGCGTAGGAAAACTTAACGGCTACATGTCGGTTCTCCTTAAAAATATGCGAAAAATGATCTTTTCTTCAATATTAATTTTTTTTTATATATATGTATTTTCTGTAAAGAGCGATTGTGCAGTGAACTCACAGGGTGAATGTTCCCAAAATTAGCATGGATGAAATTAAAATCATTTATAAATAATGACGCCTCAAAGTGAATAAAATCCAAGAAGGTCTATATTTATAAAAATCAATGTATGTTTGTTTCAATAATAAATTTAAAAATCAAATAAAACACGTCATCAGCAACAATTTTTTTTTTCTTTTTTTTTTAAGAAACACAAATATTCCCTAGTTACAAATAACCTGACAATATTTGAAAAGCACAGTAAGCGGAAGATCTTGCTTGTGTCGTGATGGAGGACGCCAGGCAAGGAATTGGACTCACGACGCCTGGGTGAGACCCAGGCGCAATGCCAACTCAGAAAATGACCTTTATATATAAATACTCTTTTTTACATTAAATCCACACATGAGGCCCTAAGGAAGATAATTTCCCTCAGGGCCTATTAGAAATCTGACTGTCAGTGCATCCAGGAGTGACGGACATATGAATTCATCTCTCCCACTGCGGTGCAAGGCAACGATGGGTCGAGAGAGTCCGGCTTGAGAGCTCAAAGAATCTTAAGACCTTAACAAATCTCACCCCATGAACATGGACACCCTACTAAGTCACCAAACGTTGCGAACCACTGTGAGTGACCTATGGCTGAAGGCTTGGTTATCAAATGAGTGGTCCCCGGGGCGGCGTACATTACATATATTGTTTAATCATTGAAGAAGATACTATTAACATACCCTAAATCAGTGCTCCGCAACCGGTGTGCCGTGGCACACTGGTGTCCCGCGAGCCGAATACAGGTGTGCCGTGGTCAAATGCAATGTACGAAAATTTATTGTAAAATACAATTTAATACCTTTTCATTTTAGCTTTTGGTGTGCCGCGGAATTCTAGGAAGAATTTTGGTGTGCCGTAGATGAGAAAAGGTTGCGGAGCACTGCCCTAAATGAAACATGGAACCGAAAAAACAACAGAAAATAAAAATATATCAGTCGCATCTAGGACTCGAACCCAGGACCCTGTCTTTCCGGGACAACCGCTTCACCAACTTAGCTAATGAGACCAGTTCAATTTATGTCATCTTCATCGATTCATATTTCAAATTCAAGACTTTTTCAATATCATCCTCTATGTTTTAATGCCATATTATTAAATATGGCAATGAGGTTTTTAAACTTCAATAAAATAATTAGAAATAAAAAAATTAATAAAAATAAACATATTGTTAATTAATACCTCTTATGTATAGATCATAAATATTATTTGCTTTAAGTTAGAAAGAAACCTTAGCTTCATGTGGTTATATCATATAATTACACACTTTAAAATTGCACAGTAGCTAAATCTTATTTACAATTTGGTTTGTATGGCGCTGCCATCTATGTAATGTAAAGTGAACCTCCCCTCTGATAAAGAGATAAGCCTTTTACCTCGTCCACGCTAAGCTTACACCATTTAATCCTCTCCATACAAACATTACCTAAAGCCTGCAATATAATCGGCGGGGCTTACGGGGCTCAAGAGAAAAAACATTTACCTTCGTTTTAAAGCTGATCCGTGAATATAAACAATCTTAATTTTCGCATTAACGACCCGAGCAAATTTCTCAAATTATGTAATGGCTCTTAGCCACTAAAATCATAGAGAAAATACTTGTTCTCACTTTTAATTTTAGGCGGCTCCCTCATGGGTCGGTAAGGAATTTACATAAAACGAGTGCTGTAAGAATGCGTGATACCGAGAGCTCTATGTTCCATGTATTTATATTGTTGCCCCGTATACGGGTTGACGCGGTGCGGTGTTGCATAATATCAGTATGCGGCAGTATACGGCAAGCGGTACGTTGTTTCAGTAGCTTATCGATATTATCACATCATTTTAATTAATAACGTTTCTTTAGGTTAAGAAACGCCTATAACAGATTCATATGAATTTAAAATTTAAAGAACGTTATCAGCTTTGTGGTTGCTAATCACAATTCTTGAACTAACTCCCACGTACCTAGTACCTAAATTTATTACCAATAAGTTTTTTTTTTAATTTTCTACTCAATGTGTTGGATTCTTTACTTTTGTTTTTATTCATATTTTACTCCACTTTACATGTTATATGTTATTTATTTATTTATTTGTGAGAAACAAACAGCTTTTAATACAGTTTTATATAAAAGGAAGTTTTACAAAAGGTAAGCCAACAAAGGTTCTTATGCTAAAAGTGGTTAAGTAAATATGTTTTATTACAAAAAACAAAATAAGACGGAAGGGAGGAGAGGAAGAGGAAGACAGGATCGGGACAGGAGATGCTCTCGATACATTTTATACGCGTGCATCAATTTGTGGTCGTACGTATTACTGCGGTTCAATATTTTGAAAGAGTATCGTGAAGAATGTCGATATTGTGAAATTTTGCGTTATATTGCGCACAAGTACGGGGAATTGGAAAATTTATCCTAAGATTGGTCCTGCATGCGGGCAAATAAAAAAAAATCGGTTTGTCGGGTTGGTCTTGATGGTAAGTGAATATTTATATGGTTAATGAGATCTGGAGAGTCAAGGGTATTATTAATAATTTAAAATAACAAGATTTGATCAAATATTAAACGTCGCTTTTGAAGCGTGATGAAGTTATGGAATTCTAAGGATACAGTGTTATTTGCAAAGTGTAAATTAAAATAATAATTTATTTGCTTAAAGAATTTACGCTGAATGCTTTCGATTCTTTCAATATGGTCATGGTATAAAGGTTTCGTGCGTGTTTATTTCGTTGTGTAGATTCCCTTGAGAATTAAGCGCTTTCTTTATTGAAAAAACCGGCAAACTTCAACTAACACCCCTGGTATGTATACATGTATTTAGGGGAGATATTTTTTTTAATCTCTTCTTTTGAGATATGAGATGCTTACATATTACTCCTCAACCTTGCTTAATAATAAGCACAACCTATGATGAATGGTTCGGTCTTTGATACCAAAAATTAAATAAGTTACTTACATAGCAAATACCGTTAACTATCTACTTTTACATATTAATTAAGTTAGTTTTTGTATAATACATCTATACTTTTTGTCTATTGTACTATTTTTCTCATATATTACATAATATGAATTAAGCTTGTCAATTTGACTGTTCTAAAGCGGAAACTTCACAGTTGGATAAAAGTTGGTCGAAGTGTTCTTATTGTAATTTTTTTTTCTGTATTAAATAAATAAATAAAACATTAATTATATCACAAAAGCATTACGAATAAATGCAAAATTCCGCAACCTCGTCATTAGTTGACTCACTACGATGATACGCTTAATGTGGGACAGTGAAACAGAAATCTGCAATACCAACAGTTTATTGACTAAAAATATTCTGACATCTGCACATCTCGCACAACCGTGTGTGAATCCGTGCAGCGAGACATCGCGTAATATTTTGCTGCACCCGGTGTATGTTGATTCTTCACCGGCCCATGAGGGAGCCGTCTTAACCTATATGTGATTAAATGTGCTAATAAAGTAAACAACATTTGCTCTGTCCCTTTAAAATACTCCAAAAACTACTTACAATAAGTTTACAAGGATCCCTATCGTGTATAATTTTGCTTCTGTTAATCCATGTCAAACTCTACTATTTTCATATATTACATTTATTTCATACCACCAAACGTTTTTCTTATATTACGGTTTTATGCTTTCGCGCGAGAACCCCTTTTACACCGATGGTACAAGTCAACTTTTGTCAGATAACTTCACCGAAGATTCATGGCGAACCGAACATCATTAAATCTTTATTAAGACAGAAAATTTTGGTCGTATATTATTCCCAATTGACATCTCATACGCTCCATCAATTCTCAGCCATATTGTAAACATCCTAAAAAACAATCATCTGCGCAAGATGGCAGCATCCGGCCGTTGCCATGGCTACCATCCGAGATGATAATATGGCGCCCGCTAGTCTGTAGCCGGTTCTCATAGTTCCAGATAATATGTCTACTTTTGGACACTGCGAGACAAGTTTGAAATATTCTCTTCTTTGGTCTTAAACGTTAAACGTTTTTTTTGTTTATATTTCAAATTACCTCTGTGTGAAATTTACATATTTTTTCATTTTGTTTTGAAATAAACAACACAAACTTTAATAAACTTTAAATGAAGTTAAAAATCAAAAGATATTTGAATTGTATTGAAAATTACTATTTCTGTTCCTATTTAGTATTAGAACTCGATTCGTCCTTTTACTAGCCGAGCATTCTAACCACTAGACAATGCTTGACATGGAATAGACAGGTACTTGCCATCCTTCTTTTTTCTCATCTCTATCCCTTTCCCACTCCCCTCAGCTTCACAACATAACCAAATTGGGGGTGCCACAGTTCCACTGGCTTTGAGCAGTTGGAACTCGAATACGATGTAAGTATACCGTATTTTGTTATTCGGCCGTATATCATCACTGTATACTCCTTTGGAAACTCGGCATTATTGTTAGTAAAAATATTTTATATATCGGATTTCCACTCAAGACGCCTGCAAATATAAGTATATAGACTTTTGTTTTACGGCCGCATTTCCTCTTTGCATACTTACTATAGAAATGAGTGTACTGCAGAAACAATCCTTTAGGGGATCAACTGTCCGAGGGATCAACTGTCGGAGGGATCAACCATCGGGGGGCCAACTGTCAGGGGATCATTTGTCAGGTCACCATTTTTAAGATAGCCAACTATCGAAAATCATACTATAAAATCGTTTTCTGTTTGATTGAATATTTTGCTCTACTTTCAAGTTGGGATAAATTGTCGAATTTACGTTAGTGTATGGATACAAATATGCATGCGAGTTCCAATTATACGTTAATAACGCACTATAAATTTAATATAGGATACTCCCGCTAAGTCACCAAACGTAGCGAACTACTTGGGCCGACCTATGACAGAGGTGTTGGTTATCCAATGAATGGTTCCCGGGCAGCAGAACCCATACCCGCCTCCCAAATTGGACTTTATAAAATATATTTAATATAAATTAAACTGATGAAACACAAGATTTGCAAGATTTTTAAAAGGTAATCAATGTATTGTATAAACAGATGTATAAAAGGGATCCGCTGCAATAGATGCCAGCGGACACGATAGATAACATTTTGAACTTTTATTATACACACAATTTGTCAAGCTCGCAAAGGACAATAATATATAGGGCTGTTTCATGTAGTCAGAAAAGAACATTTTTGTTTTTGAAACAGAAAGAATTTTAGGCAGTCGTAAAACGGGGGGTTTGCAAAAAGTTTAACAAGGATCTTCTTTATTTATCTACTCTTACAAGTAATTTGATTATAACGCTACAAACATATTGTATAAATTAATTAATTGTTTTTGTGTTTAATTCGTAAAATTCTATTTAACTTATTTGAATTTTTTTTAAGTTATTATTAAGTTATGCAAGTATTTGGAGATTTTTATTATTGTGACAGCTGTTTCGGTGTTCAAATCCATTTAAAAATTAAGTGTAATCCACGTTGAGAAGACTTATTTGGACGATTATGTTTTCCCCTACCCAATTAAAAAATGTATGGTGCATAAAATGATTTATTACCAACGAAGCCGATTTGCTAAGAAAATAATTGTGATAATATATTATTGATTATGTGAAGTACTTACAGTTGAAATCTGTATAAAAAAAAAACATATTGTAAAAATTTTGAAAACCTATTAATGAAATGTTAGGGAATTTTGCAAAGTGTTTCTAAAACAATCTAATTAATTCCACGGGTATATTTAATGACTAATAATTTTATAACGTCATAAAATATTCATCTGATTAATTTTTCTATGAATAAATGCTAAGGAAGCTGTTAAAGGAGACACTATTTCTTGAATTTCAAACGATGAAAACGTTTCCATTTTTGTTTTACAAAAAATCATATTTTTCTAGACGTCAAACATAAAGGCGGAATTCCAATCATAGTGAGCACATCTAGAATTTAACGTGGCTCTTTAATTCACTTAGTACTCTAATTATTTTGCTCCGTTAAATATTGATGTCCTCTAAAAGCTCGGGAAGGCGCAGCCAGGCCGCTGTTACTAGTTCGAAAGCCTTCAACACAGCCGAAGCGGATCTCGGTACCAAGCATAACCCCCTTCACTCACTCATGAAACTCATCGTTTTATACCACCCCAAAGCTACTAAATTTAACGACATCTCCGCTAAACATTATTTTATGAAAAACAGATAACTAACTAAATTTTACCTTTCCTTTCCGGTCCTGCAACCGAACTTACATGGTCTTTAATTATTAAAATATCTCTGTAAATTTACTTAACACAGAGTTCGAATTTTATCTATTCCTAAGTAATATATGGTACATGTAATGGATTACATAATTATTACAATACATAAATATTTATTGAACGCAACAAAAAAATATGTTTATGGAAAATCAATATTATGTGTACATGCGTTGATAGCTTTCCGAGTGGTGCGGTAGTGAGCAAGAGGCGTGTGGGGTTTCGCTCGCCGTGCCACGATGCACAGTCTTCAGTACGGTGGCCTGCCTGCAGTAATTGACGTATCATGCGTTTAATACAATACTGTTATTTTTTAATTATACACAATATTAAACTGTTGTATTATTTATTTATTTAATTACACATTTACAATACATAACATTTGAAATCGGTGCTGACGTTTATTACCCATCTCACTAGGTGTGAAACCACAATGTTGAGAAGGCAATTTACAGGAGTTATATTAAACATGTTATATTAAAAAAAGGCTACAATTTACAAAAAACATTTTAAAAAAGAGGCATAATGTGTTATGCAATATAACAGTAACATTGTTACATTAACATAAAATAAAATTACGCTGTATTATATTATTATGTACTCTCATTACATTAAGAAATAATTGTAAACTATTCGTTGTCATCCAACTTAAAAACCACATAACTCCAAATGTTCACTAAGCATGCAGCGCCAGAGCTTGCAGAATTTCCTTGCACCGTAAAGGAAAGGTTAAGTTGCAAAAACAAAGACTTTGGAATAAAACGGCGAATGTTAAATAGTGTATAAAAGAGGGAATTTACAATGATAAAAAATAAAACCGAATAACGTTTCTTTTTGACGAGCCGAGCCCTTAATAATGTCAACTTGTTCCACCAGAATCTAACGAGACGAAACGAACTAAAAAATGATAAAAGCAATATGGGATAATTGACTCCCTTTTCATCGCAGCGCCCTTATTTTCTGTTCCATAAATGTATTGTTTTTCCTCTCGATTATCTGCTCACTTGGACACGCTACCCTCTTCTTCTATGATTCTCTTGGCAAATTGGTTTTTCGAGTTGAATATCATATATAATATGACGACTAAAATTTTTGTTTGATGTTTGAGTAGGCACTGAAAACAATTTGGTTGACATTCAATTGATCGCTCACAAAATAAAACAGTTCCTTTCTGTGTTCCACAAAGTTCACAATAATATATTTGTTGAATATTACTTTCCAGTATATTATCGAGTACTTTACTTGGCGGTACTATAATAAATAGATAAATAAATGTGATTGATATCAAGATTACTGATACTTGAGTGTCGGCACACAAAATGACGCTAAACGACACGTTTTAAATTCGTAATTTAAGCAATGATTTATCTGTAAAAAAATTTCGGGTAGTTAGGTAAGACTAAAATATAAATTAATTCATACTAAAATGTCTAAAAGAGTTGCAGAATTGAAAATCAATTACTGCCTTTTTAACGTTTTACCTAGTATGTATTTCATATTGAACATAAAAGCTTACGGATTAAAAACATTTTTCACCAGAAACCACAGATATTTATGCATAAACCAATAGTTTCTACTATCTTTGTACGAGAGCCGATGAAAGCAGGGAAACACTACCCATTGCCATTGTCGTGTTGCTCAGCTCTCCACTCAATAAGCGATGAATGCAGATGATGCACTACCACACTGAAAGACGATCCCTTCAAGTAAATTGATTTAATTTATTCCGTATTATTATTAACTATTATGTTTTAAATATTCTTTCTTTTATTTTGGTATAACTATCATTTTGTAATTTTTTTTTCTTTTTTTCTCAATTTCTCCTCATATTAATAATTGAATAGTATTATTTTACCTTTTTTTCGTTATATTCATTTTTCTATTTATATTTGTATATATTTGATACAATATGTCAGATTGGCTTTGCACTATCCACCCACTCCGGCTTGAATAAAACTTAAATAAAAATATGAATCGTCTTCTGGTAGGGGTTCGAAATGAACTATTTTTTTACTGTGTGACAACTGGTTCTTTCTGGGACAGGTAATATCCACCTACTCTCCGATGATAGTAATTGCTGCTAGACCCTTACTGGTCTCTTTTCTAAATGAACCACCTACTAATGAACCACCCTGGTTCCTCTCTAAAACGCTACTAACTTCCCAAAGCCATTGTCACGCTATTTATTTAAGTTTTAAGCGAGGAACTTTCAAAATCATATGGAAAAAAATGTATTTCGCATTTACTATTATCAATATATATAAAAATCAATGTAAGTTTGTTTGTTTCTTTGTCCTCGATGTTCTCGAAAATCACTGGACTGGTTTCGCTGAAAATAGAACAGCTTGTTTTTATTAGTGCCGGAAAAGTTTAGAAAGTGGTTTTAATGAAATCGAATATGTAAAAACGTTTTAAAATTAGTATAAAAACATTGAACCCGTCAAGTTTTATTTAGGTTAGCCCATAGATATAACACTCTGGTAAGCCACAGATTGCATATTAAAAAAAGAAGGTTTTCTTGGTAGAGTATTTTCAAAATGTAAAAAACGAGTATCTACCTACATAAGAAGTCTATTATTTAGATATGTTTTGAAAAAATAAACGTTTGGCAAGAAATAAAATTTTCAAATAGTTTCTTTGTTTAGAGATCGGTATTTTCGCTTTCAAATCAATAATGGCACCCCTATGACAAGCAAGAATTCAGAACATCATAATTTTATATAAACCTGAGCAAGGCCGGGTTACACATCAGCTAATATTATATAAATAAAACTATAAACAAAGGATTATTTTAAAGATGCGGAATGTCAGTATAAACAAATTCCGTTCCCCAGTATTTTGTAAACGAGAACAAAGGAAGTTGCATCAACTCATCACACATAAAAAATATAACATTTTTTCAATAAGCTAGAGGCTTGTAAACAACATATAAGACATTACCTCTTCAATAAATGTAAAATTGTTTCGTGTTGACATTATTAATTTGTTATTTATATTAGTACTTCACAAGAGTTCCAGCTGCTCCCAAACGGGTATGTTGTGAGGCTTAAGGTAGTTGTGAGGGGAAGTAGATAGGTTAGAGGAAGGTGGGGAAGTATCTACCTATTCAGATCTAGTCACCAAATACGGCTAAATCCATTTCAACCAACGTTTCGATTCTGACTGGTGGTTTTTCACCAGGGTGGTACTGAATGCAGGTATTTGTATATAAATATGGTGCATAGAATAGTATATTCTTGTCAATATTTTAAAGTATAATGTGAATCCTGATGAGGGATGCTTTGCTTCCAAAACGTATTGATATTTATATATTAAATAGTGGTTTATACAAAATATTTCACATTATTTTGTAAGACATCAAATTATTTCAAAGAAATATCCCTACTGCAAAACAATTAATAAATTAATTAAAAATTACTTTGTAATCACCACTTTTTTAATACGTACAAGTACACATCAACATATATCGAAAGCGAAGCTTTCCTTATCAGGACATACAGAGTTTAAAAAATAATAATGTCAATTATTGATAAATTCATAATAATAATAATCTTTTGAAGAAATTACAAAACAATTAAAATTTTAAAAATAAATAAATATTATTATTCTGAAGATAGTAACATAGAAATGGGTGGTGAGACATTGTGATCATAGTATATCAGGCCGAAAGTTAAAGTATCTTATTATTAATTTGTACAATAAACCGCCAACAAACAATTCATCTCAATATTTAAAGGCATTACGTGCTAAAAGTATTTTTCAAATTTATTATATTCAAATTAACGCCGTCTGTGAACAAGTTTGTGTTATGATCATATTTCGAATGCCCTTAAAGTTTAAAAAAATGTATTTCTTTTTAAGTTATAAAATGAAGATATGTTTTCTAGCAATGAAAAATGTTACCATATAATACAATTAAATAATGTGTACAATACAAGGATGTTTGTTCTTCATGCTCTCTGCGCCTGCCCTCGTAATAGAGAAATTCTAAAATTTGTTTCAATCAAAGCAAGTAAGAGTGAATACTGTTCCATTTTTAACCCGCGCAGCATCGGGTCCCGAAATGACATTATTCTCAGACACACTTTGATGGCCGTCCCCGGGAGTAGGGCCATAATTGAGTTATGCAACCTACAATTCCGCCGAGGGGGTCTGAGAAAAAATTACTCGGCGGAAATTTACCTAAATAATATTTCCCTTAAAAGAATTCAACTCTGACCTGCGTCAAAGGGCGAAATTCCGCGAAAGAGCCCGTTACAGTGGAACTCCTGCTTCGTTTACTATCTCGATGTTAAAAGGGGAGCCAAAGTAAATACATTTTTCTTCCAGCTAACTTGATAATGTGAAAGAAAAATTATTATTTTTTAAATTATTTGATTTGTGAAATAGAAAGCTTTTTGGTAGCTCAATGCGAAGCTTCTTTAAAATGTTTTATGGAAAAGAATGTTTTATTTTTATTTTCCAGTATCTGAATTAGATACCTACATTTTAATGGCATCTTAAATGAACCTCAATAATAACGGCCCAATTCACGTTAAAGTAAAACGTAGTCTATACAATTACGGTTAAATAGATCCATAGACCGCTCTTTAAAAAATTGAACCTGTTCACGATCACTGATATTATGAGCCATGTATGACATAGAACCATGGTGCACTTCCGTGAGTTATCAAATCAACTCATTACGGGATTTGTAATAAGGACCTCCAGTCCATTTTTTTTAAATTATCAATAATGACTTTCCAGTATATTTAGTTTTTTTTCTAAAGTTAGTTTTCATAGTTAAAATAATTTTCAAAGTGTCTATTTTTTAAAACCCGCCAAAATGCTTGAAATCTATGGCCGGTTGGTTTTGATCAATTTTGAGGTTAGAATGTCAAATGTAAAAACAAGTATGAGCTATACCTTGCATAATTCTATATTCTATTCATAGTAAATCATAATTAAACACAAGTAAGAAAATTATGTACCTTTTTAGAAACTTTAACTCAAAGAATAATAATAGTATTTAGCATTAACATTATCATAATATCTCTATTGAGAATTTGTTTGCTCATGAATACTCTAATTTCTTTAATTAATAATACTTTTTTTATATTGAACAACAATTATAGAGCTTAAAGTCACCTAAATTATGTTTAAATTTTCGCCAAAACTAAAAAAATGCATATTTAAAATACAAAACAAAACCTAAAAGGAATAATTTCCATACTAATCCAAAAACAGAATGCGCATGTTACGCCAGATGTTCCAAAGACAATTGTGCCAACATAACTAGGTGTTTCGATGAGATGATTTTTTATACACTTTTAAATAACGATTTATAAATTCTACGTATAATTATATATAATGAAAGTTATATATTCAGAATCGGTGTTGACTAATATATAGGAATATATATTTAATAGCCATTGTATTTTTCACTGGAGTTCCTTATTGCTATATAGTATTATATTTTACAAAGCTTTTACGGCATATATATGAAAATATAAAAACAAAAAATATTTACAAAAACATCGGGAAAACAACATAAATACATGTACATGATCGAAACATACAGAAATAATAGAAATACATAACAACGTTTTACAAGAGAGAAATATATATACATCAGAATCTGCCATGGTTAAGGACGGCTATCAGAACAGAGTACCTTTAGTGCGGCAAATCTGTCCACGCAATAATTTTACCCTTTTCCTCACAAAATTCTCCATTATAACAGCCATCACTAAATTACAGTAAAAGCAGGAGATATAAAACCTAGTTAGAATTTTTTTATTGGAAAAAAATAAGGTTCGATAGTACCTTAAATAGTAGTTTAAATCATCGATTGAATCACAATGTGTAATGCCTTTAGGTGAATTTGGTCGCTACGCTGGAATTCCGTTTAAATGAGCCAACGTTCCATTATTCTGTTGGTTTATCTATGCATTGTGATGACATTTCAACCACTTCTAATAATTGCAATACGTGCTCAAGTGGAAACTAACATTAAAACTAATTATTATAACTGTAACATCGGGTAGATGTTTTTAATATACAAACTTCTCGCAGATAAGGACGAGAAATGCTTTCATGATTCTCGTCTGTGTTATTAAAATGCCCATTTCTGTATTGTTTTTCTGTCGCTGCGCCATTTGCTAACTAATCTATTATGTAAGTTTCACGCTACCCAACGAAGTGAGAAAACGATTTTGTAACATTCTTGCGCATTCGCGTGTTGGAAGATTTCTGATACCTGGGGCGCTATTCCCGTTCTTTTTAAGGAAGATTCCTAAACTTTTTCCTTAGGGTTAAAGCCTTCTTACTTAACTGCGGTTCCGGTTCTATCGGATGACAGCTGTCAGCTGAATTCAGGGAACGACATTCATAAAAAATGTCAATATTTGCGATGTTTTCACAATGGAAAATTTCAATATTTGAGATGTTTTAACAAGAGAAAAACTCAATGTTAGGTATGTTAAGAATTACGTTATTACTTACTTTACCTTAATTAGGTAGTAAATATTATTACACATTATATGGATGTTGACATATTTGACAACTCACGTCAATCTTCACTCTTCGGTCGGCACAAATTCAAATGTCACTTTTAGAACTAGGCACAAAAAAGGTCATTACTATCTAATGAGGTAGGAACCTTTTTATAAAACGTGATTCTTCGTTAAAATTCTTATTTATGATATTTAAAAATAAAATAAAAATGTAATAAAATGAATTATCATATAATATAATTGTTTTTAAAAATTCTAGTTAATCTTATGTCACTTGAAGATATTTCATCAATTTGTGTTTTCAAATAATTTCTTGACAATCTATTTAGGCTCTTTTTACTACGTCTCACCGGAATTCCGCAGTTAATCAAGAAGTCTTTAACCCTAAAGAAAAACGTAAGGAATCTTCCTTAAAAAGAACGGGAATAGCGCCCCTGGTCGTGTAGTCAGGAAGCGCATATTGTAGTTCAGGTGGAAATTTTATGAAACTCCAAAATAAATAACTTACTCTGCCATCTATTTTCCGGAAATGTGTATTGTTTGCACCATGTGAGGAGCCAAAATAATTCATTTTCTTGTTTATTTAAAAATAACCGTCATATAAGCATATAAAGGCCTAAAGAGAGATCTCTTAGTGGCCACAATGAAAATTTTCGTCAATTTATCCGAACTAAAACTTATTATTGCATCAAAAGCACATAACTTTTCTTTGATTTTGTTGGGTTAGGTTAGGTTAAGAAATATTTGTGGACATATTTCCATTTATTTTATAATGCAACATATAAACTTTTTTTTGTTCATTTAGAACATATTAAATGGGACGTAAACTGATATGTACATGATAATTTTTGGGATATTATGACGTGTTTCACTTCCTCCATTCATTAGAATTTGCCTTGATGATGGAAACTGTAACGCTGTTCGAAACATTGGCTAAAGGAGGAGAAACCTTAACACGGCATAATATCTCAAAAACTATCCATGAAAATACTTTTGGCCATGAAAACCTGAAAACATATCTGATATCTAATATATCTGTTGATTAAAAAAATTATAGTAATGTATTTTTGCAGTAAGCTAAACACATATGTTTGAATATCTAAACACACTCGTTTTGCGTTTTTGACCTTGGAACTGCGATCTTCAAAATGATTTTGAGGCCTGCCGGGCTTATTAGTCGAAATACCTCGTGAAGTACCGGCAGAGCTTTTAACTACAGCCTCAGGCAGCACGATATTTCATTGAGGTCACGTTAGCTGTGACGAAACGTTCTCGATTTCTTCCTGTTTAAGCTCACTTTCTTTCAATCGTTTGGCAGAATTGACTGATTTTTGTTTTGAAACTGACTGAAGAATTATCGGTACATGCATTATCGCTGGTATTTTGCAAAATATTTTCCTGGAATGTTCTTTTTGTTGGGCTTTGCCCAATTTAATAAAAGTCCCTTTAGTAGTATATTGCCTTTTATACGTACAATATTAAATTATAATTTTTTTAAATTGTCCCTTAAATACGTTATCTCGTTAAACTACAATTAATCAAGGAATTTTCAATAACAATTGAATGATTACGGATTATTACATTAATTGCAATTAAACGTATTATTATTATCGACGCATCTAAATAAATTGATATATTCTTATACTATTTGTTACGCAGAACACAAATACAGATCGATGTAAGCGCCTGATATTGCACATGAGAATGTATTTAAAAATTAACTTACCACATACCTGCTCATTTTGCCAAAAAATACATTCTGAAAATGAGAAAAAAATTGTAAACAAATTGCACTGGGTTTCTTTAGATTTGCATATTTTAAAAATCTGTAATAAATATATAATTGACCTATTGCATGCTGATGAGTAAGTAGTTACAAGTCTAGTTTTAATCCAGAATTAATGATATCAGCGCCATTGAGGTGATTTTTATAATAAAAAAACTTAAACATCGGGAAGGGCTGATGAAAATCGTTTTTGAAATGAATGCAATTAAATAAGCCTTAAGGTCCAGAATATTATAACACCAGTATATAAATATTATTACTGAACGATATAGTTCAAGTGAATGATTCCCGTTCGCTGGGAACTACTATGATAGGCCAATGCAGGTAGCGCGACTTCAAAATCTCTTTGTTCGGAGTTACAGCCGATTTCACAGAAAAAAAAATCGGGCAATGAAAAGGAGATATTTAATAACCTCTTCAATAAATTTTTTAAAAAATTGTGTCATTTCCAATAAAAGGAATAGGAAATATTTTGTTTAAACCACTAATTAATATATGAATATCAACTTAATGAAGCTTCCTTCATCATTTTGCACAAGTATACTCAGAAATGATGACAAGAATAATCAAATCATAAAAATAAACAAAAATTAACAATAAGTGATGAAAGTAGATAAGTAAATAACTAAAAATGTAATAAATAATTAAGAAAATAGAAAAATATATTATTTAATAAATAAGTTTATATTACAAATTAACTTTTTTTTTAAATCAAGGAAATAATAGGCATTAAAAAACTTTATAATAATAATTTTTTTTAATAATATTTTTCTAAATATAGATATTAATGTGGAAATAAATTGAAGATTGACTGAAAAGGTACTGCTTCATTCGACTCTTCACTGAATAAAATGTCTTAAACATACGTCAAATATATATAAAATTTATGATAATATTTCTTAGACAAATTCAATGAAAAAAATTATCCGAACTGTATTAATTAATCGGCACTGCACATTGCTTAAACTACACACTACGTAGGCTCACAAACGATAAACGATGCGTTTACCTATCTCTTAATCCTCCCATATCCGTAATGTAACGATAGTATACTTTTAGTCTTCTATTTTGTAGTAACTATCGTGTACAATTACACGAGCTTAATCTATATTACATTCTTGATGTACTTTTATTTCTATACTTACCATTACTGTCGCTACACGGTGCTGCTCCCCACTCAAACACGAGAAATCTTTCTCTAATGAGTTGGCTACCTCTTGTTAAATAAATGTATACTTTTTTTTGTAATTAGCTATTAAGATACATTTGTACTATTAAATACTTTATATGTATTTACATTAAACAAAAAAAAATAGTCTACCACGCCCTTTAAATATTCCATATCTCCTTAAAATCTTCAACCATCTGCCTGATATATTGAAAACGAAAATCCAATTGAACACTTTGACCCCTTGGAATAACAAGGCTTCTGACACAGCAATTTCATGCGATAATGTGCTCTATTGAAAGTAACTTTAAGACTCCATATTGCATAACATTTCCATGTCAGATGGAACCTTGTTATTCCAAGGGGGTCGACTTTCAAACACTAAATTTTGCTGTGGATCCTAGATACATTCTACTAATAATCCTCAATTAAATTGAACCATAAATTGATCTTACATTTTCAAATATTGAATTTGTCTCGAATGGGAAAACAATTCAAATCAGTGTAGATCAGACTTCCATCTGTTTACATCTTCAGTGATTTTAAAGCACGTATAACTTAAAACAAAATGTACTACTTAAAACCCCTCTAAATCTGAGGATTTTCCTAAACCTATAAAATCGTCGATATTTCCTTACCATTGAGAAAAAAAAATTGGTGGTTATTACCAGGAGATTACCCCTAACAGTTTCCAATTACATCCCCTGCGATAAGTAAACCCCGATTCCCTCACTACGAAAGCGATTAGTTTGATGGGAGGAAATTTGAAGAACACTTTATTTAAATTTGAAGAACGTTCATGCAATTTTGTAAGAACGTAGTTTAAGTAAATAGTATAAAGGGTGAATACAGGCTTGAGTTCGACATTCAAATTTCTTCATAAATTACTCAGATATTTTTGTCTAATGAAAATGGATCGTTTCTGTAAAGTTTACTTACAACGCCTTATTATCTATAATTTTTCTAATTTTCTTATTTTCTCGAATGTTCTTGACCTCTTTGAGAACACAAAAAAACATATATTATCACCGTAATTTATATGTTAATACAATTTTCAAGATGCGAGTAAACCTTCATTCCCAATATACTTACTACTATCATTAATAGATGGCAGTGATCAATAACTCTCTCAAATATTACGACATTTTATCAAATAACGTCAAAATATAATTTATACCTACTCTGAAATTCAGGCATTTATTTTATTTTATATAAGACATACAGTTATAATAAATACTTTTTCAAAAAGTATGTTATTACTTTGTTACATTATCTAGTGAAGTTTCCGCTTTATAAGAATATTATAGAATAAGAATATATTACCATCTATATATATATACCATCTGGTTAGGTCTTTTGTATGATCAACTCATATTGTAAAGATTCAAGATCACATGCGCCTAACAGAAATACAGTTTGGGTATAATTGGACACGCTGTTATTCCACTGACGGGTAATTTTAATATTACGCAAGCATGGTTAAATTTTAAATTCAACAATGGCAAACTCATCATAGAATGACAAGTTAATGTTTGCAATTTAGTTTGGAAATCGATATTGCGGATCCGATATCCGAGCCCGGATGAGACTTCTCTTATTTTTTCTTCGAAAATCGAATAAAATGCGAAAAGCAATTTAAAGCTAATTCAATTTCTTCTCCCATCTCCCTCTCTCAATCGAATTGTTGGTTCGGAACACGGATATAGGTTCCACTCCCTGTTCCTAGATGTCTCGCCAATTCGATAAACGAAAAAATACATTTACGTGGGATTGTTCAACGTCAATGCGAGCCCTTACTAACGAAATTACAATCCTATTTTTTTAGAGAAAACAATATTATTTCAACGCAGTTTTCGAGAAACCATGTTTTTTGATCAAATGTATTTCATGATTTTTTCAAATCAAATCAAATCGATAACCGTTAACAAGGTTAGAATAACGTTTTGTTCCCCGTAACTGTAATAAGTTCCTCAGAATTGGTCGAATGCCTGTTCAACCAGATATAAAACATCTAATAACAGACTAGTAGCTACATTCTACCCGGCTTCGCCCGAGATAACGGAACATACCCACGGGTTTTAATGTACACACGACAGCATCTATACGAGTATATATAAAAAAAGTATGTGAAATTATTTATTTTTTCACTTTGTCCTGAATCGGAATCACATTACATGGAATGGTGTTTTTCATAAGTAGTAAATTCTACCCTCATTCGATAGCAGTAATATCATCATCTTGATCGTTTCTAGGAAATGCAATGTCACAACTGAGATCACAATGTCTCCATCCGGTTCATGATGCATTCTTGCAACATATCATGTACACTGTAACCATCTCGAATTTTAAAAAAAATCCCAAAAATACGTCATTGCTGAGGATTGTAACCCCCACTCCATTTACCGTGGCGAATCAAAGGCAAAGACACAGAATCTAGTTGGCCTCTTATTACTTATATAAAATTCTCCTACATAAATAACTTGTAAGCCATTCAACCTTAATATAAAGGATTAATTAAAAAAAAATGTTGATTCATTGTCCGGGATGCCTATTCTGGTTATTTTTTATAAACCTTCCTTATCCTTTTCCTTAGGCTTAAAGACTTCTTGCTTAACTGCGTTTTGGTTCTCTCGGATGACAATTGTCATTCAGTGAATGACATTCATTAAAAATATCAATATTTCCGTAGTTTTAACGAGAGGAAACCTCAATATTAAGTAAGTTACCAACTACGTTATTATTGACTCTAAACATTACAGTAATGCTAATATATAAAATAATTTAACGAAATTGTTACAATTTGACAAGGGGGTTTCAGTTTTTAATTTTTGATTTTAAAAAATGTTACCTCAAACTTGAAGCGTATCCTTCTACACATCTATGTTCGGTTCGAGTCTTCTGTGGGTGAAAAACATATAAATATTATGTAGATGATTTTACTTATAGTATCGCAATTACTTACCTCACTTTATAGATGCCGAAATTTCAAAAATTTAAACAAAAAATTCAACGGATATAGATATACATATACATATAGATATATAGATATACCACCATAGATATACCATGGTGGCAAATGTCACTCTTAAAAGTAGTGACAGAATAAAAAGGTTATTACTATCTAGTGAGGATTACCCTTTTTCAAAACGTGTTTCTTCGTTAAAAGGCGTATTTATGCTTTTAAAATAAAAACATAAAATAAAATTTTATTAAAATGAATTATAATATTGTAATTGTTATTTAAAAAAATGGTTCGTAATCTCGTATCGCTAAAAGATATTTCATTCATTTGTATATTCAATTAATCTCTTTTTTAGCATGTTTCTCCGAAATTCCGCAGTTAAGCAAAAAGTCTTTAAGCCCAAGAAAAAGGGTAAAGAATTTTCCTTAAAAAGAACCAGAATAGGTGTCCTGGCTCCAATCCCCACGATCCTGCGCTGCATTGAGAACCACTGACATATACGTTCCGTACTTACAGGCAAATCATTGTTAAGAGATTCTTACTTGAGTAGTGATGTACTATAGAGTAAAACTACTGCAGATTAAAATAAGACTGCGAGCAGGTGTTCCAAACTACTTCTAACCAGTTTAAACCACTATCGGTGTGCACAAATACATTCAAACATGCTCTCTTTAAAATTATTTGCCTTTACACTTCGGTGATCTTCATCTGCTTTCTACTGTGATAGTAATTTAATCGGTACTTAAATATAAAATGCCAAAATGAAAACTCGGTGTGACATAGATACCTGTACTTTTAAATTGAAAATGATCTTGATATTATCAAATATTACATCCATAATAAATTTCAAGACTAGCGTCGTAAAGTGAGTTCGATTGTTCGATATTTCCGGTCTTAAATTAGCGGCCCGCCCGAGCGGAGACAATTTATTAATCGATATTTATGAAGCCACGTGTCTTCCCCATTTAAATTTAGCAAGTGTCTGTGGAGACGTGGCGAGGAAGCGGAGCGTGAGGGGAACGTGAACTGAATGCAAACCGCTCGAATTCTCAGTAAATTATAAATTCAATTTTTGAACCGTGGCAGGAAATTGGAAATTGCACATAATGACCGCTATCGGAGTTCGGAATGTTGGCTTTATTTATTTCCATCAAGCGGTACTCAATATAGTAGTGGTGTGCGAAGCGGCTCGGTTTAGTGAGCCGGATCACTAAATCAGCTCTCTGCAAAGACAATCTACATGAAAACTGGACGAAAAAAGTATCGTGTAAGAGCGTCTTGAGAACATCTTTAGGAGGGCCAAAGGAGCGAGGGAGAGAGCACGGTACTTGAGGACGCGAACCGTCGTTCAAACGAGCCGGATCACCGAACCCGTACACTACAAAGAGCTGATTTCGTGATCCGGCTCTGTTTCGATAGCTCTAATGAATTCCAATTCTGGACTGACGGCGAAGTTGAGGAAAATGAGGTGAAGGAATTGCTGCATAGAAACCGGGAGGATGCCACGGAAATAGAAAGATGCCTACCTGGTTTGTGGATCCTTCGAAATTATTCACCTCACTGAACTTCACTTCTCCAGAATTGGCAGCTGCTTGATTCGCGACGATGGACACTCCTGACATCCCGCGACAAGCGTTTATCTCGAACTGCAGGCACTCTCTCTCCAGTGACATATTAGGGATCGGGTCAGGGTAAGGGGGGGGGAACTAATTGACAATATTGAATTTTAATATGCCAAAACATACCGCCCGCCAAAATTAACAATTTTCAGAACCCATCGAAGACTGATCCCGAACCCGATACCAAAAACAATGCAAATTTTATATGAAACGAAATCTACTCGTATATCTAATGGGTAATCTATACCCTGCCAGCTATGTACACGTGAAATTATATATAATACGTGCAAAAACGAAACCAAAAAAAAAAAGAAAAGAATAATGCTAATGAACAAATTGTTGCTGAATCACAGGCAAGCAACGAATGCACTTGTTGCGCAAAACCAAGAAATTGTCTATAAAGACCCTAAATTAAATTTAAACCTAGATACAATGAAACGTTACTATCTATTCTATAGGCAAAAGGCAAAGTTTTGTTACAGGCCGTAGATAGACACCATCGCTCGTTTGAACGGAGGCAACTCTCACGATCCCGTCAGATCCCGGTTTCACCTCCTTTATCCTACCGAGTGGCCATTTTAACGGAGGACTCCGAGTGTCCTTGATGACTACCAGATCATTTACTTGAAAGTTACGTGCAGTTTTATACCATTTAACGCGGTTTTGTAGCTCTTGTAAATACTCAGTATGCCAGCGCTGCCAAAAATGTTGCGTCATTTTCTGCAAATGTTCCCATCGATTGAGTCGGTTGGTTTTAACATCCGAATAGTTATATTCGGGAATTGAAGTAAGCGGTTCACCAATCAAGAAGTGCCCTGGAGTCAAAGCTTGAACGTCCTCAGGGTCTGACGTTAAAGAACACAGGGGCCGAGAGTTTAATATTGCTTCTATTTTGCTTAGTATTGTAGTAAATTCTTCATAAGTTAATTAATTATCCCCTATGACGCGTTTGAAATGGTTCTTTACTACTCTTATGTTCCCTTCCCAGAGTCCTCCGAAGTGGGGACTGGAAGGAGGATTCAAATTCCACATTATTCCCTTTTCCGAACATATATGCATTACATGTTCATCATTAGGACAATTATTCAAGAATTTTTGTATACCTATCAAATGTCGCTTAGTTCCTACGAAGTTTGTACCACAGTCCGAATAAATAGCCTGACATAAGCCGCGTCTCGACACGAACCTGTCTAATGTAGCGATAAAGGCCTCGGACGATAAATCAGAGAGAACTTCTAAATGTATTGCCTTTGTTGCCATGCAAACAAAAATTGCAAAGTAAGCCTTATATGTCTTAGCGCCTCTGCGTTTCCCTTCCTTTAAGATATATGGGCCGGCCAAATCCACACCTACATGACTGAATACTCGATTCTGCGTAACGCGGGCTTCTGGCAAGTTTGCCATCATAGGAGGCGACGAGGTTGCTTTCAATCTAGAGCATCTAACACATTTTGACACCAAGGTTTTGATTTTGTTGCGAGCAGATACAATCCAGTAATTCTGTTGCATCAGGAACTGCAAGGTTCGTGATCCGGCATGTAATAATATGCCTTATGGTAATAACATATGAGAAGTTCAGCGATCTTACTATGCTTCGCAAGTATTATTGAAAACTTTACGTTATAATTTAAACGAGAATTACGAAGCCGCCCGCCAACGCGAAGTAATATCTCGTCGTCAATAAAAACATTTAATTTTTGAAATGCCACTGAGTTTCTCTCACGGTTTTCGAGGTTTCTAAATTCACCAGAGAAATGAAATTGTTGATCGCATTTCAATATAACTATGGTCGCGCGCTTTGTTTCTAAGCAGGTTAGAACACCGACCCTACGAGATACCCCACTCCGTTGCCGAGCATTGTACATAAACCTAAGAGCCCAAGCTACCACATTCCGTAGGCGTGTCCACGACGAATACCGTGAAAATTCTAGGTCTCCATAATAGTCCAGCGGGCTGTCCACCGTGGAGACATGGGACTTTACCTCTGGTAGTTCTTCAACTTTTAATACGTCCGGTAAGTTTAGCGCCCACTTCTGTACTGACTGAACCAACCACGCAGGACCTTTGAACCATAATTCGTTATCTATTATTTGAGATGGATATAAGCCACGAGATGCTAAATCTGCTGGATTCTCCTTAGAAGCAACATGGTACCACTTGGCGTCTTCGACTTGATCAATAATTTTAATGACGCGGTTCGCGACAAAAGTTTTTAATGTGTGAGGGGGTGCCTTCAACCATGACAATACAATAGTCGAATCCGAAAATAACATTATATCTGTGATTGTTGAAAGAGGTTCAATCGACGACCTTGTCGTTTTTATCAGTTTGGACAGCAGGTAAGCTCCCATGAGCTCGAGACGTGGTATTGACAGTACTTTCAGTGGGGCAACCTTAGACTTGCTAGTGAGCAACGTCACTTTAGGTTGTGCTTCGTTAGTAACCAAATAGATGGTAGCACCATAACCTAATTCACTCGCATCCGAGAACCCTACTAGTATACATTTTGAAGTTTTAAACGTATTGCAATGTCTAGGTACTTGTAAATAACCTAACGTTGGTAGCTCATCTAAGAATTTCTTCCATAAATTAACAATGCTTTCTGGAAGCGGATCGTCCCAACCTATCTTAGTCTTCCAAATTTCCTGTAATAGGCATTTAACCTTAAAAACAACCGGGGTACTTAACCCAATTGGATCGAAAATGCGAGCAACGCAGCTCAATATTGCACGTTTTGAAAATCTTCTTAATTTTTCTTCCACCGAATACGAAAAGGTATCCTTTTCCGGATCCCAAATTAATCCTAAAATTTTTAATGAGAACGATGTTCCATCTTCAAATGCAACCCTACCACTTGTGTGAACCCGATGTTCACGCGGAATGTTCTTTAATAATGGAAGCGAATTGCTCATCCATTTTCTTAATCGGAAACCTCCTTTAGCAAGGAGTTCTATCAACTCCTTCTGAAGCTGGGAGACGCTGTCTGGGTCCCATCCCCCAGTAGCAACATCGTCCACATATGTATCTGACAACAGCGCGTTGGAAGCTCTTGGAAATTGGGCGCCTTCATCCTTCACTAGCTGATGCAAAGTCCTAATTGCCAAATATGGCGAAGAAGTCACTCCAAACGTGACAGTATCAAGTCTATATTGCCCTACCGGTTCTAAAGGAGAAAAGCGCCAAAGTATCCGTTGAAAATCAAGATCCTCTTCTCTGATTCGAATTTGTAAAAACATTTTTTCAATATCCGTAGTGAATACTATCGGATATAGACGGAATTTTAATAATATATGACCAATTTCATTTTGTAATTTAGGGCCCGAAAGTAAATAATCGTTTAATGAAATTTGT